>JANHGN010022437.1:0-58671 GCA_024605025.1 Megaceryle maxima | reverse complement strand
CTCACCTACGTCACCACTACCGTCCATGCTCCACGACCTGCGGGGAGGGGGGCGAGACCGGGTGTAAAGCCGTAAGAAACCTATCATTGAAACCACTTGTCAGGCTGAAAAAAGTTGCCAAAGAAAATTTTCGTTTTCCTTTTTATTGTTTTTCTGACAAGCTGGACAGGGGCTGTTGTATCTTGTGTTGCAAAATCTAATTATATACATACATAAAAAAGTAGACGGCACTAACCATTTGTCTCAGATGACTCACCACTGTCTTTCAAAATGTCATAAATGCTGGCAAGCAAACTGCAACCATGAAACACATTAGTGTCTCACAAGGCTGCTTGGCTTGGTGACAGGCTGGCAAAGATTAGGCTGAGCAATTGGGAGAAGATAGGAGGAAGATTTCACTGGGCAACTGGGATTATTGCGTGCTGGAAACATTGCAGAAGATAAACCACTAAAAGGCAATCTAGTGCCTTCCATGGCAATCCGCCATCACAGGGCTTTGTGGTTTGTACAGCCCAGAAGACATGAAGAAACAGAGTATTGTCCAAGTGGAAGAGGAGACACCCACATTGGCAACACCTAAGAACAGCAATATCTTGAACACAACGATGCCCTGGGAATGGCTTTCTTCTCATGCACCCTGTCACTGCAGCAGCTATGGAAACCAAAGCCCAGACCTGGTCCTACTGATATCAAAACTTGGACTTCTCTCCCCAGATAGACCTCAGGAAGTATGCTGAATAGTTCCACAGGCTACACGTGTCACAAACACACGCTGAGTGCTTCTCTGGGGTTGACTTGACTTAAGTCTGTCCAGTTCTAACCCAGGAAGTAAAATTTACCCTTGCATCTAAAACAAAGGGCTGTGAAACCATAAATTTGGCTTCCTATTTTAAGACAAAAAGTGTATCCTTCTCTGGATTACATCTTCCTGGCTACTTCCTGTGCAGGAGTGAGGCTGATGCCTGAAAGCCCTGCTCTGGACCAGATGGTGGGAAGGAGGGTTTCCAGTATGCCATGGTGAGACCCCAGACATCTTCACCAGGGTGCACCTTCTCACATGGCTGCAGACAGTGCTGCACAGTAAATGCATTTTAGTTCCTAGTAGACCTCACTGGAAGATCAGTATCCTTCTGGGTAGTACAGCATAGCTTCTCCTCTGCCCTGGGACTACACATGTCAGGGCAGACCAGAGCCAAAGACAAGTGCATTGGGCTGAGGAGAACATGGGATAGAACATGGGGTCAAAAGTCTCAGTGTCAGAACATCAGATACAATGACTCTGCTATAGATGTGCTTTAGATAAATGAGTAAATAAAATCAAAATTACTTCTGAAACCCTGGAGAACTTTTAAGAAACTCATCCTTTCATAGCAAGGTGGGCAGCATATTTCTTAAATACTTTTCCTCAGCTTTCATGGCACTGATTTGCTGGCACAGATCCTGGTACCGGGACCTGTCGTTCCAACAGGAGCCATTCTCGTATCAATTTTACAATCCCATTTGAAAATCCATCCCCTCCCTGTTTAATTTCCCCTCCCGGGAGCGCAGCGCTCGGTCTTGTTCACACGCACAGCATCTCACCGCATGGTCCGAGCCAAGGCTGGCTGCTGAGCTGTGAAATGTGTGTGCTTCCACTCCAACAGCTCCTTCCAACATGCCTGGAGCAAAGACTTTGTCTTGCTGTGTGATGTCAGGATAGTGGTGCCTCATCTTCAGAGAAGATTCACAGGAGAAAATGACAAATCAGGAAGAAATACTGAGCTAGACAGGGAAATAGTGGGAAGTAAAAGAACTAGGCATGATGCTTTTTTGGCTCTAGACTGTTTAAATCTCAGACCAACATATACTGCATTGAGATATTGTGCTCTTCTCTACAAACATCTGCTTTTGTCACCAGGTAAATATAACTGTGATTTATTTTTAGCTTTAATTGAGTATCTCTATTCAAGTCTTGTGGAATGGACACACATACAAATGTAATGTAGACTACTGTATGCTGAAGAGCACGGCAACAGCAAATTAACAGTCTTTTTTTTTTTTTTCCCAGGCATTTCATCTGGAATCCAGGAAAGACTTGTTTACTGATGTGATTCATAACTGAAGAATAAAACGTTGCCTAGCAAGGTTGATATTTCACATTTTAATATGGATTTTCACTCAAGGATCTCAAAATATTTAAAAACTTTAAAGCCTGATCTACACTTTTTTTTGTTTGTTTTCAACAAATATCCTTTTTTTTTTAAGTTAAGAATATGATTTCCCCCCTGAAAAGTACCTCTCAATAAAATCACAGTTACAGTTACAAAATAATTCAGAGCTGTATAACTTAATTCCCTTGCCAATATAGAAAAAACTGCTACTAACTTCAGTAACTTGGTGATGCTAAATCCAAAGAGTGTTCACGTATTAAAAAAAATACCATCACTGGTCTTCTTAAGCTTAACTAATGCTGTAATATGCCTTATATCTCCATGGGTGAAAAGTTGAACAGAGCAGCCACAGCATTGCTGTTCCACTGGAAAGTGGGGGACAATTGCCCAGGGTTGTGCTGAGAATACACAGCTGAGCTGAATATCTATGGAAGTGTTTAGAGAAATGAGGATGTGTTTTAACTAGCAGGATGAGAAACATGCTGCTTCACTGTGATGGGAAATCAAACTCTGGCAATGAAATTTTGCTCCAAAGATAAGTAAACCCTGGGGAGATTAAAGGAGCATGTGTTGGAAATCAGATAATATATTCTAAATTTTTTTTTTTTTTTTCACATGTTTTATGACCTTACTTGGTCATAAAGCCTGGATGGCAAGAGAAGGGCTAGAATATAAATGCAAGGTCAGTGAAGGAAGATAAAAAATTAAACTGTTTTGGAGCCATCAAGAATCACTGTGCATGTTAGTAGGGTGTTAAGGGCATCTGTGCAGTGCACCAGCAGCTCCTGGCACCTCTGCTGTGGGGGATGGCCAGCTGTGCACCAGGTGCTGGCTCTGTATCTATAACACAAATTACTTTATCTAGCCATTATCTTATGAACAAAGGCCGAAAATGTATTTCTGCTGGTGACTGTGTCAAACTGAGTCCTAAGGACCCGCAAAGACCTCCTTTCACAGTATTAATCTATGCCATGACTGGCTTCAGCTCTGTCAATCTGTTCTTAATAGACTTTGGAAATCTTTAATCCTGATGAACACTTTTGTCATCTCAATGAGACAATGTGCACTTTTCTCCCATTTCCATTTTATGTGCTTTTGGTGTTTGAGTTTCTCTCACTGACATATATAAGGTGGAGCATTCAAATATATGATGTATATTGATGGATATGGGTGTGTGTGCACCAAGAAAACTCTCTACTTAATAAGAGCAGGGTTGTTATATTTTTCAGTCAAAGGATTGCTTTCATGGGAAATCAGGATTCAACATTACAGAACAAATGTTCCAATTTCTTTAATAAAAGGAGAAATATTCCTCTGCTTCTGCTTTCTTCCATAAATTCCATACTCATCCTTTAGAGAGGAGAGTGCTGCAGTAAAAGTCCATATGATTTAGCGTCTATATTAATTCTGTGGTTGTGCTACACTCAACCCCCCTTGTCACAGAAAGCTTCCTGTCTTCAAGGGCACATTGCTGGCTCATGTTCAACTTTGTGTCCACCAGAACCCCCAGATCCTTTTCTGCCAAGCTGCTTTTCAGCTGGATATCTTCCAGCATAAATTGGTGCATGGAGTTGCTCCTCCCCAAGAGCAGGACTTTGCACTTCTTGTTGAACTAAATTATGAATATTATTACCCAAAAGTCAGCTTTTCCCTCATCCCTGTGCATCCTAGCCATGCTGTGTGTGATTTGGAAAGGTTTAAAGTGCAGTCTTGCCTTATTTATGAATTTCCAGGCATCATCAGTCTAGAGATAAGCAGCTAGGTGTTTACTCAAAGCCATGATGTGGGGTCCTCTAGGCACACAGGAGGACTTCAGGTTTCTAAGTAAGTTTTCCTGATAGAAATTCCCTGGGACAGCTGTCTGTGACATCTAAGCTACTGGACCTTCTTTAAGTTGTGGCTGCTTGTTTTAATACTTGGTCTATTGTACTTAAATGCCTAAATTCTGCCAAAGCCTCACTTTAACTCTTTGTCAATGGATCTGCTCCAGTGTCCAGTGAAGCTGCCAAACCAGGATCTAAAGAAAGACTCTTTTATTGCTCAAAAGTGACTTTTGCCTGAAAGATTTGCCCATACTCATAGCAGAAGCGCTAGTGGAGTGATGCTTGTGCTGGATTGCACAGGATCAGCACCCCATGTTCCACATCTCTTGCTGCTTTGCCAAAGGCCTGCCTCTGGGCACACATTAATACCTATTTTAGTCAAAATTAGCTGCTAGATACAGACCTGTCAGCTAAATTTAAGCTGACCTGGTTAATTCTGACTGAAATGTGTAGAAAGCTCTCACCAGTAGCTCAGTTTGAGAGGGGGGGAAGAGCAGGCACTGGGAGATGAGGGGTGTTCAGTAGCTGGTGGGAGGTACCACTTGAAGTACCCAGAGATACTCAGTTTTAATGAAGCTAGACAATGCAGAAGACAGTGACAATATTCCATCACATAAGCCAGGCTATGATGGTTTATTTAACCCTGAATTAAGTTAAATAAATATGATTTACCCTAGATAAATATAGGTTGGATTCAAAGCATTGGTATCCAGACTGTGTTACCTGTTTTACTGAATCAGTTTTAATCAAGTTAGATAAGGAAAATTTGTATATAAAAAAAGAACCAGATATAAACAAAAACACAGGTTACAAGACGTTCAGATGAGTTTGGTTTTTTTTTTTTTCCTTTGTTCTCTTCTCTTCTTCCCTTCCCTTCCCTTCCCTTCCCTTCCCTTCCCTTCCCTTCCCTTCCCTTCCCCTTTCCCTTTCCCTTTCCTTTTTCCTTTCCTTCTTCTCTTTTTTTCTAATTAGCGCTCATCCATTTAACTGGTGGCTGAAGCAGAGGCTTTGGCTCTGATGGCTGAATCCCACAATATACTGGGAATAAAATGAGGAAAATAACCTGAGCTGAAGCCATCACCACAGACAGCAAAGACTTCACAGTGGTAGGAGGCTGCTAGTTTCAGCTCTGGTGCTCTAAGTGATTGACAACAGGTCCCCAAAGCGTCACAGGGGGGTATCTAAAAACTTCTCATATAAGAGATTGAATTTAAAGCATTTTAAATTCTCCACTACATTAATTTTGAGTGAAAAGTAATTTCCTGCAGCCTGGGGATGAATCTACAGATGTAGACTAGGCAACAGTGAGTTATGTTCTGATGTTCTAAAATCAGACCCTACACAAGGCAGAGCTCTGACTTTTTGGCTCTAAGTGACTTCTGGACTGGGTCTCTGCCCCTGCTGTTTAGGGCACCTTCCCAAAGGCCTAAGGTGGGTGGTTGACAGATGTGTAAGGTTTGTGAGGAAAACCCAGTAGAGATTTACCTACAAGTCAAGTCCCCAAATATAGAATTCTGCATTTCCCAAAGCTTCATCCCAGGGAACAAGTCCCATCAATGGGTCATCAAGTCTTCAGCTGTCAGACATTTTTTCTACATTGCTGCAGAATATTAAGAGGGATATAAAGATTTTTTTTCTGATAATTGTTGGTTTTTTCTTTTTTTTTTTTATGGTTCATGCCATGCAGAGCATTAACAGAGAGTACCGTGTGCTGTTCCTTTTTTAACGAAATCACAAGATGTCCTCAAAGGCTGCACTAATTAGAGCAATTCCAGCATTTTCCAGTGAGGTGGCTGCTTGGGAAATGCTACTCTATTAAAAAGAAAAAAAAAATTGCAGAAATAAAAAAACCCTTTAAAAAAAAAGAGAGAATATATATAAAAAAATGTTGGGGAATGAAAAACAAAACAGAGTTTCTGGCAAAAGGAAAAAATACCCACAATAGTCCAGGGTCCCCTTCCCACTGCCCAGTTCAGCCCAGGCCATCCTGCCTGCTGCCCCTTTGGCTGTTTGACAGGTCTTGGTGCTACATCATGTCATGATAAAGCCTTTATTTTTGGTAAAACAAAATTCTATTTTTTCCGACTAGGGCTTGTTATAATGGCCTCAAGGGATCTTTAAAAGTTCATTTACTTTGGCAGAGTTCAGGCCAATTAAGTTTTTAATTAAACATGCATTAGGAGTACAATCTTGCATATGAAATTTCTCCGCATCTTTTTTAAGAGATGCAGCAATCAGTAACGTTTGGCAAGCCCTGCGTTAGAATTTTAAAGCCCAAGAACATTTTTAACCTTCTCTTGTGAATGGCATGACTCACAAAATTGAAGATCTCAGAGCAGAACCCTGTGACTCTATTTCTTTTTCTCTATACGTTGATTCATGTATTGATCATATTCCCCAGGTTCCTCTGATAGAAAGGCTGTCATTTTAAAAATAAAGCATTTCATTTGTAGGCACCATGCTTTTCTGGATTGCAAAGCCAATATACGCAATTCTGCAGCTCGGCTGTTAAAGCAAGAGCATGTTCAGTAATTGATCTGTGCCAGCATCCTCCACCACTTGAATGATAATACACATTTTAAACAGAATGGTCTTAAACTAGAATGAGCCTGGCAAAAAAAATACCCAAAGAGATCCAAAGAAAAGAAAGATATGGTAGAAGAAAGTGTCACAGAGTCTCCTCTGTAAAACGTCTCAAGAGGATATTTAACCATTTGATGTCCAGAACAGGTGGCTGCTGATGTTTATTCAAAAAAAAAACCCAAAAACTTCAGTCTGCTTCTTGCTTTGTGCTTATCCAAAACACACAAAATCCTGTATCAATGGGATTACAGCAGGTCACAGACGATATTCCTGTTAGCAGGATGGGTGTGAAACTCAGTCTTTCATGCTTGGTAGTGGGGAAAGAGAAATTTATTTCTGAATCTTCATAAACTTGATTGCATGTAGGCTGCTGATGTGCTTAGAAAATGAAGAATCCCACCCAAATGGAAAAACTTTTTTACTTTGGTTGAAAAATAAATCATATACAGTGAAAAACAACCAGCTCTAACATGAAGACAGGAATATTGCAGGAGGATAAGTTAATCTCAGGTGAAATTGCTTTTCTCTAAGACCTGATCTATATGAAAGCAATAAAAGGAAAATCCAGTGCTCATATCTTTTCAAAGATTAAAAATAACCATTTTTGAAGATTTTCTAGGTGGTATCTAGCAACACCTCTTCACTGGCTTGTGGTGTAACATAAAATAATGAAAATATGTTACCACAGCAATATGAAAATTGATTGCAGAGGCAGAAGTGGGTCATCAGATGTAGGCAATTAGCAGCAGAGGCAATGCTCGCCCAAAACTTACTGCCCAGGAGAGCCTGTGAACTTCCATCAGTGAAAACTAGAAAATGTATTGATTGGCTTTGAGTAGAAGATTAAACAAGCAGCAGTGCTCTGTGTATAATTTATAGGTTACTGGCAACAATGTCACACTTGGCTGTTCCTTCTGAAGTGACATCCTTCTCCTGTGATGCACCCTCATCCCTATCAAGGATAAATGGGGTATAAAAAAAACTGCAGCTAGAGCCAATCTATATTTTTCATTTCAAACTCTGACACATGAAAAATAACTTGTTTTGACTTAGTGCTTGGATTTTAAAACTACCTTTCCAGTTCTGTGTTTAAGAAAAAAATGACTGTTTGCTTTTTGAATAGTTAGTTTCCTGTTATTCATCATTCTTTATCCCTTTAAAATGGGGCATTTAGTTGGCAAAAAAAACACTGGAAAAAGGGAAACCCAAAGAATTTTTGTTTCTAAACCAAGAAATAAGTGTTTGTTGTTTTGTTTGTTGGGTTTTTTTGGTTGATTTTTGTTTTTATTTTTATCTGATAGCAGGTAGAAACTAATTTTGGAGAAAATTAACAGAATAAATTTTTCAGATGCTCTTCCTCCGCTATCTGAGTGTCATCTCCTCTTGGCCTTACCACCAGATCCCAGTGTAAGGAGGCAGCCCTCGCTGAGCTGCATGGAAAAGGCCATCAACTGCAGGAGAAAGTTCTCCTTACCTATCCAAAGTGGGGGAAGTTGTCTGATTTCCAAGAGAAGGAATGGGATCAGCATCAACCTGTGGTCTCTGCCAGCCCTGAAGCATGGTGGGAACTCAGTGTGGAGAGGAACCACACCACCGCAGAAGAGTTTGGATAGGATCCCCCATCCCAGCCTTGTTCCAAGCAGATGTTCAAGATGGTCCTGTTTGAGAGGTTTGTTCTGAGCATCAGTCCTACATGAGAAAAATGGGATAATACCCTAAATGTGAATTACAGATAGGATTAGACTATCCCTGAAGATGAATCAGAATCCTTTCTTTGTCAGACAGACAACATCCTAAAGACCTTTCCTAACAAAACCACAGGGACACACAAATTTCCAGCACTGTCTGGGTTCAGTGTTCAAAGCCATAATTTGGTCTTGGGTACCTAAATTCCTTTATGGCATAGCCACTGACCTCTAACTCACGTTTTCATTTCCTTTTTGCCTGCAGGAATCTTTTAGCAAATGCATTAATGGTGACTGACAAGCGTGGTCATCTGGGATGTCAGCTGGGCATGAACAAATACAGGGGAGGATTCTGCCAGGGCTTCTGTAGGCACTTGGAGATCTGTTCACAAAAACAAACCGTAACTCCACAGCAGGAATGACCTACAGCTTTCTGAGCCCAGAGGGGTACCTCCATGGTATGTACAGTCTGTCTGTGGTGTACATCTCAGTGCTGTATGCAGCACATCTTATCATCAGCCTTACAAGCAGTGGCCAAGGTGTTCACTGCAGCTTGGAAATACCCCGAGGAAAACAAGCCATGAGCCTGAACAGGGATGCACAAAGGATTTAAACCTACTTACAGTGCTCTTTCTTGTCCTGAAGATGTTCTTGAGATTCCTGCTCTTAGCCAAACACCCTGTTCAATGTACAGCCATACTGGTTTTCAAACTGTGCTCCACGAGACTCCAACAGGCAATCTGCTGCCAAATTGTATCACTACTACAATATGGTTATTTGAATTTGAAACCCCCACAGCGGTGACACACAGCTGTGTTCATAGTCATCACTGGTTCACACTTGGGAGCAAGTTCTTCTGCAGTGAAAAAAAAAGGAGTCTGAGGCTGACAGTCAGAAAAAGGCTGAGAATAGTGTTGACTGACCTGCACTGAAGTTCCCAGCTCAGCGTTAGACCAAACTAAATCTCTTATTATCCATTGCCACATGGCATCCCCACAAAACAAACCAAACCACCAGGAGTTTAATATTTAATTCACAACATGAAAAGCTGAAGCTTCATTTTGCCCTTGGCACAGTAAATAGTCTGACTGAAGCAAGTGCCTACCCTGGTTTATAATTGTGAAATGCCCACTGACCCATAATAGGCTGCAGCAGCTCACAGGTGCTGTGTTTCTGGCCACAGAATGAGAGGGAAAATGCAAATTACATGAGTTGCCAGTGGAGATTTATATTCAGCTGGTTAATATCTCTGAGCTTTCTTCACAAGAAAAGTGATTTTAATTGTCACTGCATGTTGTGTTGGGTGGCCAAGCCTGGGAATGTAATTAGTGTTAACCTGGAGGTGAAGGGCACGTAGGGACCACTGTGATACTTCCAGCATTAATGGATATCACCACTTACCATTTGTGATCTGGCAGTTAAATGTGCTTCCTTCCCACACTGCATCAGACATGTAACCATCTGTGTTCAGTTCTCTGCAGTCTTTGCTGCCAGAAAAACTAAATGATGAAGGCACCTGACACAATCCAGAAGAGGTGAATGTTTATTGTTGTTGCATATCTCTCAATAAATGCCTATAGAATATCACAGGATGAGCAAAGGTCATCTCACAGTAAGTGGCACTGGATGGAGGAAGGTGTGCAGCCAGAAAATATCCAGGTATGGCATTAAAAGCTTGAACTGAACTCCCAAAGCTGATAATTACTGGAGTTTTGCTGGGTGCTTAGCAAGCAAATAAAAGACTTGTTTTAATGAACGGTTCATGATAGATAAATCGCAGAAGGTAACTAGGTGCAGGAGGCATGGTGTGATGCACAAGGGACTGATTAAGAGGAGCTGTAACTTGGACATTTTGGATGCCAGATACCTGGAGTGTGGGGTCTGTGTGCTGTTTTCTCCGTAAATGCAGCACCATGCTTGTAATTAGGTCAAGACACACATATGTATACATACATATGCACAAACATATATACACACAGTGCTGAATAAAAAATGGTCAAGATCATACTCTGTCCACAAGGCTGAGCTGCTGGAACTGGCTTCCATCCACACTAATTAAGGCTAATCCTCTATAGCAGGTTTGTCTTGGAGAGCCATGGAGTGAGCTGCCAATTCAGTTATGTGGACCACAGCATTTTAGGGCTTCAACTGATTTCCCTGACCCTCTCATTTAGCAGCACAGGTATGCCTTCAAGATCAACCCTCCTCTCAACCCCTTCTCCATCATTTGTTTAAATGTGGAAACAACACAAAACCCCCCAGTTTTCAGTGTCATCCACCACATAAATCTATTAATTGATCAATTTTTTTTGAGTGAACAAGGGACAGAGGAGTGGGTTCTTTCTATCTCCAAGGAGAAAAAATGAGCAGTGCTTGACTAGGAAAACATCTTTTACAGGATGTACAGTAACTGTGGAAAACGTGAAACCAGGAGCAGCTTTATGAGGGGATGACTCAGACACTGGTCATCCCTAAAAGAGTGGTCAAAACAGTCAGGAATACAGTGGTGGGAAAGCACCTGCATTGCAGAGCTGAGGTGACTCAGCGGGAGAGTTTCATCTCCAGCCTTTAAGATTTCCATTTTGTCATGCAAGTCCCATACCCAGGAGCATCCCTAATCCATCTGGTTATTCCTTCACCAGCAGCTTCAGACCTGTTTTTTTTAGGGGCTCACACACGGGCAATTCCCCCCTCTTCCCCAGAGTTGAAATTTGAGGGGGAGGGAGGGTGCCCGCCAATGTAGCATCATTCAGAATGAAAAACTTTTGGCCACAAAAATAATTTAAAAATTCATATGGGTTTCACCAAACACCATATGCTACTATGGATAGGATGAGTGGGGACATGGTTAGGATGGTACAGGATGATGTAGGGACAGCTGACTGCCCTGGGAAAGGTAGGTGATAAGATTAAATAATAAATTAATAGAAAAAGACCATTTGAATTTACCACAAGACTGAGTATTGTCCTTTATCAAGTTCTTTTGTTTTCCTTCCCTATTCCTTAAAAGCTAGAAATGTCAGCAGAGAGAAGGCTTGATTCCAGTTCAAAGACTATTCCCAAACTTCTTTTAATCTATAGCAATTTTCTTCCCAAACCACGAAATGCCTCATCCTCACACTCATCTGACACCCAACCCCAATCAGAATAGGTTGGTGCCCACACCTGGCAGGCAATTCAGGCTGCCCAGGGATCTCCAAGTTGTTCTCTATCCCACAGAGCTACACTGATGCAAGCAATGTGACTGCCGAATACTTACCATGCCTTGTATGTGCACTGGCTGGGTTTCAAGGCAGCACTGTACAGGCATAAATACGCTGATGTAACAAAGAGTTTCATCACCAGCGTCTGACTCAGGCACATGTACCACTGTACCAAGTACTCCAGCATCTTCCCTCACATCAAAAGGTCCTTGAAATTTTAAGGGTCCCTGAGGTAGGCAGCATGCTCACTGCTCCAGTGATCCCACAAGGACCTTCATCCCTTGTAATGAGTCCTCCTCCAAACTCAAGGTCTTGCTCTTGTGTAAGATGTTCAAATCTCTATGCAGCCCTCAGTTATCAACCTCTGACCCAGCCCAAAGAACTGGACTCTGAGGGCATCAGGTGCAATCAGCTGCTGTTCAATGATTTTTCCTTTATTTCTTCATTCTTTTGGATTGAAGAATTTTTTTGCAGTTCTCTTCTCCAACAGCCTCAGAGCACTGTATGTAGGTTTGAGGGCTCTGACTTGAGCCAGCACCCCTATTTTTAAGGGCCATTCTATTAACCCATCTTGTATGCCCCATTACACCTGGTACCCAGCCCCAGTCTGTGCAGCATGATCATGTAAAGAAGCCTAACTCAACAGCAGCATCTTACAAAGCTCATGTAAGGCACAGTTAGCAGAAAACCTGCAGCCTGGTATTAGTAGCAGCAATTGGTTTTTTACTGGTTTTATTACAGGGAGCTGTGACTGCTGCACGTACCAAGGTGGGGAAGGGTGCTGGGGAAGGCGAGTGGTTTCAGCCATGGGACTGCAAGCAAAGAGTGATGGTGGGGGACTCCTCTCATGAATGTATGTTCAAGTGTTATAAAGTCATTGCCTCTTGAAATAATTGGAAATCTTTTCAAGGAATTCAATAGCCTTCGGATGCAGCCTTCATGGTACCTGAACCCACCTGTCCCTGAAAGAATGCACAAGGGTGATCATGCTGTAGTGAGAACTGCAATTTGATTTTGGGAGACTCTCTCATGTGTGGCACGATGTGGCCAATTTGGCCCTCCAGGTAAATTAGTTTTTCACTAGAAGGTGAATTGAAGAAGGTGTAAGTCATTATACACGGTTACAAATCTCAGCCTGCATCTGTTCTTCTACATGATATTCAAGACAGCTTGATTGCCATAAAATACTTAAGTGCTTGTTTTCAGTTTTTGTATCTATGTATGTCTTTTATATGACATTATTCCTCGGGTAAATACAGTGAAATCTCATACTGTGAACTGAGGCCGAAAGCACAAACAGTTGGCACAGCCAAGCTGGAAGACTCTCACGTGTTGATTAGAGCAGGAGCTTTCTGAAGTGACAATTTGCCCTGCTGACCTATTAATTTAATGGGCTCATTATGAGCAGCCCAGTCAGGAGCCATGTATCATCTGTGAGAATATTTTCCCCAGATATGCAGCCTATAGAGAAATAATATCTTTTTTTTTTTCTACTGCTTTGGCATCTCATTTTACCCTTGAGAAACACATAGGCCTGTATTTCTCCAGCTGGCCATGGAAAGTTGAGAACTGAATTTGCAAATATTATATAGCACATTTCAATTTGACAATGTTAAAAAAAAAAAAAAAAAAAGAAAAAAGAAATGTTTCATATAGGCTTAGTTCACTGTAAGATTGGCTCCTTCTGAGGAGGACAGGCCTGGCTGGCTCGCACTGCCATTTGCTAGGAGTTTAGGTCTTATGAATGTCATATGAGCCCAGAGTACCTGAGATGTGTCTTGCACCATGCATGACCAGCAAGGTAAAGGGAAAGCTCAGCCACACCAAAGATGATTTTCTCAGTATGCAGTGGTGGACTGAGCAACTGAAGAAGGAAGTAAAACGCTGGCATCAGCCCAGCCCTTGGATGAAGTATTTTGGATTTGTCTCACCAAAGGACAGTTGAAAAATATGGGCAAAATCAAAATGTTAGTACTACAGAATATGTTGCATCCACTTCAGGGGAAAAAAAAAAAAAAAAAAAAAAAAAGACAAACCAAAAATCAATCAAACAAACAAACCAAAACAAAACCCCAAACAAACAAATGAACAAACCAAAAGGACAATTCAAACAGCTTTACCAGAGTGGCTTATACCTGATGGAGGCAAATCCAGCAAGCAACTTGCAAGCTGACCATGAAGCACACAGAGATGCTACTGCCAAGCTCAACAGCAGACATGTCTGTTTTCTTCCAAATGAGGGAGAACTGAGGCAAAGTGTTTCGTATCTGCCTCTGAGCTGGGCACAGGCCAAGCAGTTGTTTGTAGAGGACTTACCATCATCACATAGTTGCTGATAACTGCAAACTCATTTTTATCTTGCTTCATTGTCGGGGAGATCTGTGCTCCATAAATAGTCATTATGTCTCAGTGATACATGTAGTATCTCTTTCATGTAGTTTTTAACCAAACCAAAGAACCTCTCTCCATTTAAGCAAGTTCAAATAAAGGCAATGAAGAGCACTTAAACAAATTTCTATGATGGTAGTGTCCCACATTCAGGTCCAGCAGACATGGTCCTGGATATTGGCAAAATCTGAGCTGCCACACAGGAACAACATGGAAACAGGCACGAGGCCAATCGAAGCTGGTTGGAAAGGAAAAGACTTGATTTTAGGAGAATTGGGAGCAGTGGATGACAGTTGCTTTTGTTCTTGACTGCCAAGCTATTGGTTACTTTGTGATAAGCCTTTCTTGCTTCTCCTCTCTCTTTCTCTCCATCTCTTTTGAACTCTATCATTGGCCCAAGAAAGTTTCATTAACACTGTACTACTTCCAAAGCTTTTTTAAATCATCATTCCCAGCAAAATCATAGTTTGGTGAAATATGTTAATTGACAGGTTGTTTCCCTTTGCTTATAATTTCTGCTCAGGCAAGTGGCTGGGCTATGGGCAGGACTCACCAGAGGAGACCTGGCTGCAGCAGATGTTTAGTTTTTTTTCATTGTTAACTCTTGATACTTCAGCCCCCCTCTGAAGAAGGGCATTTCCCACCCTCTCCATGACCACTACATTATTCAACCTTACATGAAGAACCTGTTTTAACAAAACTCTTACACACACAGTAGCTTTAAGCACGTGGTTACTTGTCTTGTGTTTAAGAGAGATGCTGCACTGGTGGAGTCCTCTTCAGGGAAGCACTCCTCCACAGTCATCCACAGGAACACTGCTCTTCAGCCCATTGAAGCCATCTCACTACAGATATGTGCTCAAAGTCAGTTTACTTTAACTATTAATTGCCAAACAGGGTAGTGGTACTATTTACAAAGCTTAACATTAAGCACACACCGAACGATTTATTGCATAATTGCAGGTTGTGTGGTGGTTATGGGGAGCATTTTCCCCAAAATAGGAGGAAATGTTGATTGCTTGGTGAGGGGGCTGAATATCAGCCCTTGAATGTACTTGCAGCCTTACAAGAATGATGGCGTTCAGTGAGCAATGCTTTTTGCGGTGCTGTGTTGATGTCCAAGCAGTGTAACTGCAGGTCCTTTTCTTGTACAAATTTCACATTATGCCAGTGAGATCCCACGCACCAACATTTTGACTCTGCTGGGCTAAATTCAGCTTCTAATTATGCTTATACAAACACCTCTGAAACTGTCACAAATCACTAGTTCTTCCTATCCATGCTCTTCCAAAGTAGCTGTTGCTGTGGGATTTCTGCCTGTTCCCATGCAAGCTGCAGACAGCATCAAACATCCAAGGGTTCCATTACTCCTTGGTGTTCTGTACTGGGGACCAGCACAGCCACAGATGTATTTTGGCTTGTCTTTCAGCACTGTGTAATTCATTCACCTATTCAACAGGGAGGTTTTACGCTTCTAATGTCCAATGAGATCATTTGCAGAGAGATCTAGAAAGCCTCAAAGTAGAGAAATAGTCATCACTGGATTAACCTCTGATCATTTTGAATGAATTCTCCCATAATGGATGCACAAAATAAGTTTAATGTTCAGTCTGTTCTTCCATGCTGGGAAATACAAAAGACAAAAAAATGCTACTTGAAATTTCATGGTCATGCTGAGGGATGAATCCAGAACAACCTTTTTCCTGAACAGACATCTCCATTACGTATCCTAAGGAAGACATTTACTTAGCAGTTTAGCAGGATGAGGCAGAATGTGGCATCCTGATGCCAGACTCACACACCCATTAATTCTGTTAAATGACAGAACCTCCACATCCAGTGGTGTTCAGACCACACGTTGCATCTCCAACATGAAACTTTCCTCTCCACCCAGGAGATGGCACCAAGGCGCTCACACAGAAATCATCACTTCAGTCTTACCAAAATCCCATTTTCCCCAAAGTTGTGTGTAGTGGAGAAAACCGTTGAAATTTGCATTCACTGGGTTGTGCATCTTGTGATGGGTCCAACTGAGTGTCCTAAGAGGAATTACATTTCTGACTGCTCTATGGATGCCATCACTTGGATTTAAAGTGGATTGTCTTTCTCGTGGATCCAGTGAGTTTCCCACCAGAGAACTACAGAACTATAGCAGCCTCCATCCAGGAATGTTCCTCTGGTTTGGACACAGAGCAGCACCAAATGCTTTGAAAAAATATGCCTAGGATCAACCATGGCAATAATGAGACAATGTGGTCCTGGACAACATCTCCTAGTCTACACCAGCCACAGTCTAACTCATGCCTGACTTGTTCCTCTGTGCTGTTTTGTTTTGTTTTTTTTTTTCCATAGGAATCCCCTTGGAATTTGCTGCTAGTGTAAAACCTGATGGTCTCCATACAACATGAAGATTGGAATGCATCCTGCTGAGCTCACAGCTGATGTTATCTAGGACTGTGATCCCAGGTTGTGCAGAAAAAGGACTGAAAATGGATGGTGTTAACGTAATGCCAGTATTAGCTAGAGCTTCTCACCTATTTTTGATCCCAGGACCCTTTGATCTTAAGCCTGTACCACCCACATTAAGAGGTTCTATCCACCGAAAAATGGGAGCATTATTGGAGATACCAGGGAAATAAGGAAGTCAAATCCATGGCTGCTCCCTTCTGTCATCTGGATATATTTTCATGAAGTTTGAATATCCCCCTCTACAACAGAGCTGTGACTCCTCAGCCATGCTTTGCACTCTGCTGACCACTGCCCATCCTTTTGTGTACTTGAACTGCCTTGTGACCAGCACCATTTCCACAGCAGGGTGTTGTGGGGGAAAAATACATTAATAGCAATCACTGCCATGTCAGGCAGACCAATACTGGCAAGAGGTAATGAGAGCTGGAGAAACAAAGGTTTGAAAGAGAAATGGCAGGAGATGGGGATGCAACAGGCTGGATCCTGTGTGCGGGCGCTGAAATGTGTAGGTTTTGGAAGCCCCATATCTAAGACTGGTTTCCAAAGCTGAAAAGGGCATGAATAAACATACTGTCAGACTATCCAGGAAGGGCATTTATTTTTAATATCAGCAGCTTCCTTCCTTCTCCCTGGCACACAGTTAAGACCCACGTTAGCAAATCCAGCATCCGCCTGCCCAGCTGAATATCCTCATTAGAGCTCCTGACAGGGTGTGTCACAAGCATATATTCTGATTCAGCCATTTGTTTCCACCGTGGCTGCCCATTTTGATTAGCATTTAGCAACATACTTTCTTCTAGTGAAGACAACTTGATATTACCTTGTATATGTGCCCTAAGCATTCTTCTAGGCACAGCCCCTGTCCCTGTAAGAAACCACTGCAGTGGAGCAATGCTGAAATCAGCTTGAGGAGCCCATCTCCAGCATAGGGAGGCACAATAATGATGGGTTTTCATAATACAAAGCTTTCAGTGAGGCCATGGGTTTACTTTTAAGTGGTGCAAAAGTACATGCCCCATTAAGCAGATCTCTATTCTCATGGTCTCCTTCACCCATAAAATCACACTCTGTCTCCTCCAGAGCCTCTTATCTAAGCAAGTATTATTTTTCCCTGTTTTTTAGTTAAAGACAGTTTTATTATTTCTTCCCTCCAAATTCTGCAACTACTAGTCCACTACACTTTTCTACAGTGGAAATGCCCTTTGCCACCCAAATGTTGCATGGGCTGTGATAAGTAACATTCCATAACAGAGCAGAGACAAGAGGAAATGGCCTCAGGTTGCATCAGGGGAGGTTTAGCTTGAACATTAGGGAAAAAATCTTGACTGAAAGAGTTGTCAAGCCCTGGAACAGGCTGCCCGGGGCATTTGTGGAATCACCATACCTGGAGGTATTTAAAAGACATATTGATGTGGTAGTTAAGACATGGTTTAGCAGTGACTCGGCAGTGCTGGGTTAACTTCAGACTCAATAATCTTAAAGGTCTTTTCCAACTTAAGCATTTTCTTTGATTCCATGACTCTAAAATGTCAGACCCTTGTACCTCCCTGTATCATCTGCTTGGAGCTTGGCCTTGGCAGATGTCATTTTGCTAAATTCTCCAGTGCTTCTCTTCCTGTGGGGAAACACAGCCATGCACATGACTTTCCTAAGGTCCTGCATCAAGTTAATGGTAAAACTTGCCATGGGTAAGCAATGACAGGTTGAGACACCTGCAGAGTATAAGGAAGCCAGAGAGGTGCTTCACTTTGATGATAAACTCCCTGGGGCAGGGACTGGTGTGCTGCTGTGTCTGCATAGTCTCTGTCACCATCAGCTCTAGATATGTTTGATATTACTGTAAAATAAGTTATTTGTTGTCATTATTGTCTTTGATATTTTGGCCATGATAAGAATCTGAATACTGCAAGATGTCTCATTAAAAGCAACGCATTTTAGGCGCTAGGGAGAGAGTTCTTCACACCGTCTACTCCAGGCAAATTTTGGCATCAATTCAGAAAGTCGGATCACTAAAGCCACAGGGCTCAGCAGACAAGCTGTGATGGGCACGGTCCTGCCGGAGACATCAGCCCTCACCAGGTCTCGGCTCGGTGGCTCTGCATTGCCATCTTCAGGCTGGGAGCAGCCTTGCTCCTTCCAGAAATCCTGGAAATCTCCCCAACAGACACAGCAAGCTCAATTCCAGCTTACCCAGCATTAGTTGAAATTGGTGGCCCAACTCTGGGAAGAGGTGTCAAATGCAAAGGAGGGTAAGGAGCTCTGCAAGGCTGGGACTCAGCTGCCCTGGATAACACCAGTAGTTCCCTCCCTGCCAGCACACAAGGCTTTGGAGAGCAAACAGCACAGGCAATGTTGTTCAACACACACTACTTCCTGCTGCTAGACAAAGTTTATTGGCAAGTTTTCTTTAAAATACATAAACTGAAACTGAATGAGTGATTTTAGCTCTGTAGCCTGCACTCTCCCCCTCAAAAAGCCTTCTTCTGACAATGATAAAAGTGCAGGTTCTTGGGAGCTTTTAATAATATGTGTTTAAAAAGGTCTCTGCCAAACATTTCACACTTGATGGACACAGTAGTGGGTTTGGAAGAAAGGAGGTTTCCAGGCTTTCGGGGTGTCTGATGGACAATATCTCACAGACAGCTTGGAGGGACAAGGAGTTGTAATCATGAAACAGAGTAGGTAACACATCCTAAAATAAATCAGAACATCATGGAATAATGCAAGTGTTCCTGGCCCAGCAGGGCTGGCTTAGATGAGGTTGCTTAGACTTTGCCTCCTCTCTTTGTGAACATCTCCCTCATATTCCTCCACCTCTCTGGTCTCCAGACAGTGTTTGGCCACCCTCGTGGTGAAAAATATTCTAAAGATCTAGTTGGAAAATTACTTCTAGGAACTCAGAAAGTCATAGAATGGTATGAGTTGGAAGACACCTTTGAAGGTCATCTAGCCCAACCCTCCTGCAATGACCTGGAACAAATGCTGCTACTCAAAAGAATATTCCAGCAGTAAAACTCTTAGCATTTTATCTCAGGTATTGTCATAGTTTGTACCAGGTCTCACAACTGTTTATACTTTTTTTTCGCATTGCCTCAGTCCCTGAAATTCCATCATTACTCCCAGTTCTCAGTGCAGAATGGGTAATCTTGGTACTTACCATTGCCACCTGTAGCACCACTCACTGGGCTGTGTTCATTGCAATCCCATTCCCAGCGTACAGCCCAGAGTGCAGCCCCACAGAAGGATGTTGAGATGACCAGTTCAGCCTCCGCAAGAAAATGCTGTAGCTGTCCTTGTACTCAGATATCCAATGGTTCCTGCAGAGAACATGGAGAATGGGATAAGAACAGGACCTCCATCCTCTACTTTGTGCACCAGGACAGAGGACCTGCCTCGCCTTCCCCAGCAGTTGACCATCCAGCCGAGAAACTGCATAGAGCAAAGGAAAGCACAAGCTGATGGCACGAGGGAGAGGGGGAACAGCCTGTCTCCATCAGGACTGGCACAGGTGCTGTGACACATGTGGCTGTCATTGGGACCAGTCTCCCACCTAGATTGACCATTACACAGGCTCAGTCTGTCTCCAGCCCACACATAGCTCCAGCATCATAGATCAAAACTGAGATTTCGACGCAGAGCTGAAATACATGTGTGTGTTAGGGGGAGGTG
Organism: Megaceryle maxima; assembly: GCA_024605025.1. NCBI lineage: Eukaryota > Metazoa > Chordata > Aves > Coraciiformes > Cerylidae > Megaceryle > Megaceryle maxima. The sequence goes on along the minus strand of JANHGN010022437.1, from coordinate 38,701 downwards.
GGGGGTGAGGCAGCAGGGAGGAATTACCTTTCCGGTGAGAAATGAGAGCTCAGGAGCAGTTTATGCCTGTTTGTTCATAGCGTGTGGATGAGTCACCTTGTAAAGAGCTCCTGCCCTGTCTCATTTGAGAGAGCCCTTTCCCAGGGGAAGCCGAGCATAGAAATATAGAGCCATGCCTCCCACCCCCAGCCCCACAGGGACCTTGGCATCTTTTTTTCACAGGGACAAGGCTGTCCTGAGAGAAGTCTCCCCACTCCTATCAGCCCCACTGCAAAACTCTGCAAGCAAAGGCTGAGCAAGCCTTGAGAAAGGATTTGGCCCCTAGGGAATTCATTTGGGCTCATTGCATAACATAGTCACAGAGAAATATGCTTGAGAAACATCTTTCAATCCCAACCAGCTCCAAAACCTCCCTGCCCTACTCCTACCCTGTCCCCACTTCCAGAAGCCACCCTCTCCCCCCAGCCCACCTCTCCCTTACTGGTTTAAGTGATCATCTTTGGGAAAAATGTGAGAAAAGTTCTTATTTCCTCTACAGTATCCACCATGGGCTCCTGGCCAGCGCTGGAATTCTCTGTTGTAGGTACTCCTCCAGTCAAAGTCAAAGCACTCTAGTGAAAGAGAGTTCAAACAGTTGAGAAACAGTTTTTTGCGTCTCTATCTCCTGTACCTCACAGTCTGAGTGTTCCCCTTTCACCAGAGCTCCATCAGCTGTTTGTGCTTTCAGCCTTCCAGTTGGAGCTACCACCAACAAAGGGTTAGCCAAGGGAAAATCCAACCAGCGCTTCACTAGTGTGAATAAGGTCTTTTAGATGAGATTATTCAGCCCTGATTTTCTCTAGCCTTTTATGTATGATGGAAGTCATGCAAGGCAGATCAGGAAATGGTATATTGTGCTCTTCCCTTCTGGATGTTTACGTGTCAGATGCTATATATTTCCCCTACTGCCTAGATTTTATTTTTCATCATGCTGGAGTAATGTGTCTTTGCTTTATTTAATCAAAGACTAAGCCAGAGAAGAGATTCTGGGGCCCACCAAGCCCCCAAGTGAGGACCCTCACATCTATTGTGCCGTCTTCCTCAGAAATCCCCATAGGAACTGGTTTGAAGGGGTGCTGTCTTCTATCCTTCTCTCCAGAGATGCCCCATCTGTATGTTAACACACCCTGCCTTCTGACTGAGCAGATCTGCCTGGGGAGAAATGTGCTGCCACTTCTCGCAACAAAGCAGGGAGGACGTGCAAAGAAGAGACACCGATTCTAGATGCTTCAGATTTTCTGTGCCTTTTTAAAATGACCACACTCCTGTGATGAGTTGATAGTAAATTATTTTTGCTGTTTTCACTGAGGGTGAGGTTACAGGTATTTCACACGTGCATGACCATGTTGGGCTGTTAATGCCACCAAGCGGTCACAGCCGCAGTTCCCATGCGGTGACATTATTTCCAGGGAGGCTACATTGAGCAGGTCTGTGCTGCACAGGGTGGCCCATATAGAAACTGGGATGAAAGAAATGTTATTTACAACGTTACAGCCTCTTCTGGAAGATGATTGCTGTTCTCTCCCCTGCTTCTCTCCACTGATGGGCAGATAATTATGGGGAGTCTGTGGACCTTTCCCATGTCATTCACCTTCCCTTCACCTTCCTCAGTCTCTTCCTGCAATAAATTAAAAAACCCAAATCCAGGCTGAAGGGCACAGGTCACCTACATGTGGCAGCTGTCACAACCTCCACCCACTGACCTTCCCTTAAAACAGACGAGCTCAGGATCATGCTCCTGTTTTGCTGAGCATCACGCTGACTTGCCCGGTGCATCTCCAGGATGAAATGCTGGTAGGTGGCACAGCTCGGGGCCAGATTCTGCCCACACAGCAACATCCCTGAAAGGTGGGAGAGGAAGAGGGTGCATTAGTCTGGAAGTACCATCAATTACATCAATTACCCAAATCCTACCCTTGGGTAGGAGGAAGCAAACAACAACAGCAAGTTGGAGCCTCAGCTGGCATAAATCAGACAAGACCCATTCACTTCAGCAGAGCTTTGCTGAGGTTCATCAATTTTGCATCGATTTGGTTCATGAAGCCAGTAGGGGAAGGATTTATGGTGATGTAAAGCAAGTGGAAGGAGCCATACTGTCTCCATGTTACCCTGGAGTGATAAAAGGACCTAAGACCCTCTGCAGAAGGTTTGTGTGTTTGGGAGAAAAACTTTGTGGGAAATACTGCACTACTGGACTACACAGGGGCAGAGCAGGAATGGAAACGCCCACAGTAGTTTTGTCATTAGCACAAGACAGCTTCCAGTGGGTGTGGCAAGGAGATGCTTGAAGCCCTCAGATGTTAAGTGGAGTCTAACTGGACTGTTCAAATGGAGACATGTCCATCTGAGCTGCTTGTCCAGACTCTCCTTCTAGTTAATGGAGAGAGAAAACCTGCCAGGGCTTACTTCACCTCACCCTCAGGGTGGCATTTAAGTTACAGGAGATGGCTGTGTCTTTTCTCCCCACTGAGGGTGAAATAATCCAGACACAGATGTCCCACATCTGTGGGAGATGGAAGATGTGAGCTTAGGGAACAGAGAGGACATCCCTGCTCATGGTCTCCTGTTTGAGACCATGATGGTCTCCACTGCTGAGCAATGCTGCCCTCTTCCCTCCCATACAGGAGCTCAGAGGAAGATCTCTGCTGCTTTGGGAAGGTTGAGCATGGCTGGGTGATGTTTGGTGACCACTAATTTTGTTTTCCTGACTTCCATCAGCACTTTAATCCACACAAGCAAGCTGGCAAGTGGCATGGTTGAGGGATGGCCACCCTTTTCTGCATTTGCTGCCAGACAGGTATCCCAAGCAGAAGGCCACTAAGGGCTGCTGGTTTGAACCACCCAAGTCCCTTGTGCTCAACCACAGAGTCCTTTTGCCTCCCTGCACTCCTGCGTTCACGACCTGCAACATGGGCTTGACTGCATCTCCCCCTATCCCAAAGGAGCTGTGAAGATAAAACCCCTGGAGGCTTTGCAGTGCCAGTGCCTTGCTAGCAGGGGCTCTTCCTGCACCAAGACTGGCTCTGCAGATGTTTCCAAGCCTCCAGCTTACTATGCTTGTGCTTTGAGCTGGCCTGGGACCTGCATATTCATGGTGACAGGGTGCTGGGTTCATGCTGCTAATCCTCACCAGATTGAGGCCAGCACCAATGCTTCATCAGGATGCTGCCATCCACGTGCCCAGCCAGCATGGATCACAGGCTTGGGGGGGCTCAGCTGGCAAAAGCCCAGTCAGACGGCCCCTGCAGTAGCTGGATACAGCCAGTCAGCTGTTCACGAGTGGCCAGCACCAGTGTAGGGGGTTACCTGCTGTTCCAGCAGTCTGAGCAGCAGCTGGAAGACGCTGACCATAAGACAGCTCATTCTCCAGCTCAGCAAGAGCCTGCAGCCTCTCTGAGTCCTCCGTCTGGGTTGCTGCCAGGTCGGTGGCAGGGTAGTACTTTGGTTGGTAGCTTTCTGCAAGAGGAAGGCCTGAAGTGTTTTCTCTGCTGCAAGGCTTTGGGGCCAGAGGCACTGCCTTCTGGCCTCCTCCCTCCCTCCCCGCACCACCAGTGCAATGGCTACCATTGATGGTTAGTGCTGGGATTGCTTCTCTCCTCTCCCTGACGATGCTGTCACCATAGGGCATTGCCCGCTCTTCCTGGGGTACAGCAAACTCCTTGGCTCTTAGCTGGGAGTCTGCAATCTTCAGCTTCTGCAGAAAAAAAGCCCCGTGTGAATGGAGAGGTGGCGAGTAGGAAGGAGAGTTGCTAGAGCATCATTAAGCAACACTACCTGCCCACAACAAAGCCTGGGTTTGGTGGGGTCAGCACCCCTGGGGATACAAGGACCACAAAGAAGCTCCAGAGCTGTCACTAAAAATGCAGGGACCATCACAGTTTCTTCTTTCTACCCATCTTATGGCTTGGGACTCTGCTGGGCTGCAGGAGGACAGTAGGAGGGCACAAGCAGTGGTTTGATGGAGGGAGAGGGAATGACTCCAGGATTCATGTTGGGGAAGACTAATGGAGCTGCTGGAATGGCTGCTCTGGGTGGGGTTCTGCTGTCTCCAGCCTCTTCACCTGCATGCTACAGCTCCATCATGAGCCAGTTGCTCCTTTCTAGGGGCTCAGAAAGAGACTCTCCTGCTGTGAGCTCTGCCAGGCTACTGGGGCCAGGAAAGACGATCCATGGGGTTTATCTATCATTGTTTTGGATCTCCACAGGTTTCTGTTTGTCCTTCAACGTCCAAGGTCCTCAGGGCTGTCCCCAGGGGTGGCTTATCCTTCACCATACTGATAGTAGGGCAGGTAGAGGCTTCAGCGCTATGGGAACTACCTGTATCTGGGGGCTTCACCCACCAAGGGTGGCCAGAGCTCCTTGTGAGGCATCTCCAGAGGGACAGGAGCCCATGGTGGGGATGGCTCACCAGCCAGTGCTTTCTGCCCTAACCCAAGGAGCTCCCCACCTTCCCCTTGGGAACAGGCTACCATACAAAATTTCACAGATAAAAACACCACAGTGATTTTATCCTCTTAAAAAACTTCCAAATCTTAGCAGGGCTAAGAAGGAAACCTGATCCTCCTGAGTACCTCATCACCACACTGCTGAGGGGGACAGGTTTCCTCTGCAGGCCTTAGGAGTTAATAAAGGGTCAAAGAGAGCTGCAACCCAAGGAAAGCAGACATATCTCAGGTGCTCCTTTTCTTCTTATCTCCTAAACTACATCCAGACCTCCACAAGAACTGTACAGCCTTCCAAAAATAAAATAAGTTTTTTAAAGTATTAAAAAAAAAAAAAAGGGAGAAGCAAAAAAGTAAAAGAAAGTGAGATGTACAATTTGGAACCCGTGCTCCATCAGGCAGGGGTTAAACCCTGCCCTCCCAGCCAGGATCTCGGCTCTTGGAAGTGGAGCAGCCACCTAAGGCTGGGGCTGCCCGGGAAGCTCTCGCCAGCCCCGGAGAACAGCGGGAGCCCCGAGCAGGACCGTTAATGAAGGCTGCTGGCAGCAGGAGTGCTCCCTGGGGCAGGCGGAGGGGAGAGGAGAGGAAAGGAGAAGAGAGAGCTTCCCCGGCTGCTGCCCAGGCGAGGATGGCAGTGGTGGTCGCAGACAGCCCCTCGGCCCCAGCGGGCACCTTCGCACAATGATTTCTCTGTTGTTGTCCCCCCCTTTTCCTCCCCAGCCTGAACTTTTTCTTTCTTTTTCCCCCTCTCTCATGAGCGTACGAGCCCAAAGCACTTTAGCAACTGAACATGCCCCCCGCCACTTCTCCGCAGTGGCCCAGTGCAAACCACAGCTGTCCCCACCGTGCTGCCACAAGCAATTAAGCCAGGGCAGGCGGAGCGAGGCAAATCAAATTAAATAGCTCAGGGGGTCGCTCGCACTGCAAGGAGATTAGGAAAAAAACAACCCCAGCTTCCCCGCAGAAGTCTTCTCAGGCCCGTGTCAGGGCAAGGAGCCATCTCCATCCCAAATGCAGTCCCCCACCTCAAGGCAGGACCGGGATGGGTCTAATCCTGACACACTCCATCAGCCCCACAGGGAGCAATAGGAGTCCAAGGCTTAGGCACCGGTTCAGCAAGCATTCGTTAGTGCCCTGACTTAATGAGCATAATTAGCATTGCCCGCCCCAAACAGCTTTACCAGAAGGCACGAGGGGGATTTCCCGCAGAAGGGATGGGGACACAAGCCAAGGGCATTTGGGCATGATGTGACCTGCTGGTGGGTCACAGCGGTGGGGACCAAAGCAGACTCTGCCAATGCAGACAGCACCCATGCCTGCTACCCCTTTGGCACCAGCCTGGTCTCTGGCTGTCCCAAAGCCATGAGAGGGGATCTGACAACACAGACTAAAGAGCCAAGCAAGAAAAAGCCCATGGTACCTGCATGTCCTCTTTGCTGGGTGACTTGTGCTCCTTGCACCACTGGTAGTCTCTCTTGTACAAGCTCCTGTACATGCCAGGTGACACAGGCAGCTGAAATGAGAGGAGGCAAACACAAGGAGCTGCTAGGACTTGGGGGAAGCTTTCAAAAGTGGTGATACAAACCCAAAATGCTCCCTCATAGATCAGGAGAGGATGAGCTTCTCTTCTAGGCACAGCTTCTGTCCCCTGGGTCCCCTGGGGCCAGTCCAATAGGGACAATCCCTTTCTTAGTCATGTCCTGAGCAGGGTGTCCAGGAAGGTCCCACACTCTTTTGACAATGATTTTTGGGGCCTTTCTTGTCCCAGGCAGTCTCTTGCAACAAATACCTTTCTCCTGCCTTTCTCAAGCCTCATAGGACTGCTCAGATTCCCCTGGGCAGAGCACTAACATAAAGCTGCCAAAACACTTTGATCAGCTGCTGAGGTCCAGTGTCACTTGGGTTAAATCAGCCTGTGCTTCCACCTTCTGTTTCAGTAATATTTCCCATGTGCTTATCACATATTTAAAGTTAAATGCTGGCTAATGTCAATACTCATTCTGAGAACTGATTGGAGAGATTATGGAGGAAAACTGCCCAGGGTTATTAAGCCAGTGACACCTTCTCTAACACTGAAAACCACCGCAGTGCAAACTGCTGGAGACAGGGAGATGATTTTAGGGAAAAAGCACGGCAGTGTGTGTCTTTTTCCTTGTCATCCACCATGGGCACTGCTGGAGCCAGGAAATCAGGCGAGATGAGCCTTCAAACTGACACAAGAGAGCTGTTTTCATGCTAAATCTTTCAATGTGCTAACTTGCCAATTCATGGCAGAGGGCTGTGGCAGATGAGCTCTTGTGCAGTAATTAAATCTCCACTGCTACACAAACATGGCCACCACGCAGGGGTGGCTTGCCTGGACGAGGCACAGGTCTGCATTCCCACGTCTGTGATAAAAAGGAACTGGCAACTGCACCAGCTCTCAGCACCTTAGAGGGGGCTCCTCATGCCTTGTCGACAATGCCACCCATCATGGGCAACAGTATATTTTATATTCTTATTCCTTTGTTCTAACATTTCACCCTTTTCCCCCATCTGGGCTTCCCAGACCAATGGCTGCCTTTGGCCAGTACCCAGAACCTTGTTGTCACCAGCTCCTGTTATCTTCCCAGCCTGACAGACTCTTCAAACCTGCTACACAAAGCCATTGAGGATGAGAGTCCCATGTGTACTTTACCTTCCAGTGTGCTGTCTTCCTCATTGTGTCCACCATGGTGAACCAGGAACCTGGACCAGAAGTCACTCAGTTAACAATCAGCAAACCAGATCCTCTCCTCCACACCTCCCCAAGGGATCAGGGATCTAGAGACCTAGAGTTTATAGGCTATAAGATCCCCCTGCACTCCAAATTGGCAGTTAGAGCATGACTGATTTCATCCAAGTTCAGCAATGCAAAATATTCCCATCCAGCCCAGCAACCAGCATGTATGGAGCTGGATACCTCAGGGGATGCAGCCTGATGGGAACCAGCAGGGAAGAGGTGGCAGCACTCCACCCCCAGCAGCCCCAGAGCCAGCCAGGGTTGAACACAGGTGTCCCCTCCTGGGATCAGGTACATGTGCAATGGGATCCACCAGTGCCTGTGTTGCCAGTGTCTCCAGGGAGAAGGGAAAACTTCATCCCTTTGTGAGACATGCACTCCAGAACCCTTGAGGCCTTAGTGGGAGGTGGGGCCCCTTGAAGGTGTGGGGTGAAGGCCTCTGGAGGAGAAGCCACCTTACAGCCATAGCTGGGGAGCTGCTACCCACTCTTTCAGCTGCAGCCAGCAGCAGTCAGTCATGCTGGGGACACATGCCCAGGAGAGGGACAAAGCCTGCCCTTCATGAGCTCTTGAAGCATCACCAGCTCCTGCTAAAGCTAAAGATGGGATCAGAAGATGGGGAACTGGGAAGGAAAGGACCTACTCTGTGAGTGTATTGAGCAGAAGAAAACAACCACCTTACCTCCCTGCGTGGAGGGGTGGAAAACATTGCAGAAGTAAGGCAGGCAGGGATCTCCGCTTGGTCTTGGAGGGTGACCAAGTACACATGAACTGTCCCATCCAGATGCTGCAGTTCTCTTCCTCCGATGACCTGGAATGTAAGACAGCAGAGGATGCTCACATTTTGTCTTCTGTTCCACAAAAGGACAGGAACACCAGCCCAAGTGCACAAAGGCAAATTTACTCTTTAAAAATGTCAAGCATTAACCAGGTTTGGATGCATCTCACCCAAGACCGATCTCACCAAATTTTAGATGTCCACAAAAAGGACATCTCCCTTTGAGCTGATCCCTCCTGGCTTCCTGTCTCATTTAGCCCAATTCATGTGACCAATAGATACGTAGTAGATACATACTTGGGGATGAAATAAACTGCTTCCTCAGAAAGCCTGAGTTTGGTGAGCTGAATCTCAGCTGAGAGTCCAATTTCCATAGCTCCACACAAGCCTGGCTACTGGTCCAGAAACAAGTTTCTCCAGCACTACAGTAGCACAAATGGTAGTAAATGCTGGTGACAATGCACCAATCAGAAAGATGGCATCTTGGCTCCAGGATCCTCCGCAGAGATCTGGTCACAGACCTGCATTCTCAGGCACCATTGGAATGAGTTGAATTTCTATAGAGTAATTTCTCTTTGCACACCGTTAGGCACTGGTGTGTAACTGGAGCCCAGGGATGCTAATGCACTGGCAAGGGTCGTGTACTGCTAACAGCTCAACACTGAAGTCAGGAAGAAGGAGAAGCCCTTCATCCCTGCTATATTTTATGCAAATTGTTATTAGAATAAATGGTACAACAAGAAAAGAAATTATATCCAGAAATGTGAAACTCTCATGTTCTCCTGTGCTTATATTAAAGGGATTACACTCCATTTCCTTCTTAATACAGCTAATGCTCTATGGGAAGCCCTCAGGCCAGGGATTAAAGCACTTATTCAATTAATTAGGAACAAACTTCTGCCTTAAAGTCAAACACACAAATATCAGTAAGCCCTTGAGAGTGTCTTCCTTCCAGGGCAAGGAAAACGCATCCTATTTCTGATGTAAATGAAACTAACTCTGCATTCTAGAACTATCAGGAACAATATAAATTAGGAAGATTCACGGTTAAAATATCATAATTCGGTAAAGCAGCACAGTAAGGGAGGGACAGTCCCATCATCTTGAACTGAGCATCTGGCCCCCCATCACTTACGGGGGATGCAGAACCAGGTCATGCAAGTCTAATGTAAATGAGATACAATTTTTAGGATGTAACTTTGGTAACTAGCTCCAAGCTGCAGGCACAGCAGTGTTTGGAAATATTTGAAGTTAGGGGTGAAATCCTGGCCCTGCTAAACTCAAAACCCAAAATGCTTATTCAGTAGGATCTGAATTTCACCTAAGGTGTCTGATTCATTACAGAGATAGGAGACAATTTCCAAAGCCTGGCTCCAAATCCTTATCTACCTTGATGATGGCTTGATCCTTCCGTCTTCTCGCAGGCACAGTTCACATGAAATTAAAAGGCATTTTGCCAGGAGAGTTCATGCAGGAGCAGCCCACTATTGCTGTTCAGCTTCCCATTTCTTCTTCCCAAATACCAAATGATAGGGCTGATAATTGCCAATATAATCCCAATTAGAAGTGTGTAGGAACCAAATTCCCAGTTCTCATATTCCTCTACCTCTGAGAGAGTTTATCTGCCTCCACATTGCTAATTCAGATATGGAAAAAAAGTAAACCAGCCACATGCCTGTTTTTAGAAATGGAGTTTTTTTCAACTTCCTTCACAGACACCTGCGGGCTGCAGTGCCATTTTCCCTCTTTTACACCAGTACCCTGCAATGGTCCCAGATTTCTCTTGAGCCCTCCAACACGAGGAAACTCAGCAGAAGGGTGTATACAAGGAAATTACAACAAGCCAGATGGGACCAGATTGACAAAGGAAGACAATTATGTGTTTTAGTAGCACCTTGGGAGAGTTTTCCACTGGGCCAAAAAGCATAATAGCTGAATTCAGGTCCTTTAAATTCAGATGGGAAGAGTTTAAATTAAAGCCAAGGGTCATAATTATGTAAAACAATGAGTTTCATGTGCCTGATCTATGTGACTCCTTCCTGCCATCCTGCTGGACGTTTCCCTCTGCTTAGAGGTACCTATGCACCTCTGGAAAGTTGATCTCTTAGCCTCAGTGAGACTGCAGTAGCATAGAGGACATGACACAGATTATTTTTGCCTCAATTTGGCCCTAACTTCCCATATTTGCTGTATCATTTTCCACCTGTGAAATGACAATGGTGCTATCTAAGCCTGTATTGCTCTTGTGCAAGGTGCTGCACTGGGTACTAGCAGAATTCAGGTGAACCATCTTAGCTATTCACACTTCAATGCAAGAAAACATGGCCAAGGAGGACATACCTCCCTGTCATCCCAGCTCTTGACAAGTGCTCTTTGGGCTAGGAGTAAGATTCATTGCCCCCGTAAAGATGTTGAAAGAGGGAAGTGATTGGTAAGCAGGACCCCCATCATGTGAAAGGGGCAGGGTGTAATCTGTGAATCTCCATTCAGGTTATAACCATGAGGAGACAAAGCGCAAAGGAGAGACTCTTCTTCAAGGGACAAGTGTTGACAGCCCATTCTGTCAGCATGAGGTCAGTCATCCATTTGGGTCTAAAAACATGAACTTTCGTGGCAGTGCAGCAGTCCAGCATGGGAAGGTTTCTTGTGGAGTTATTTCATGCTTCTTTACAGTTTTCTTGATAAATTGGTTGGAGCATTTATGACACCTTTTGATAAGAAATAAGCAGTGTCCCTGAGCCCATATCTGAGGTGCCTGTAGCTCTCTTTCAGACACCTAAATAAATCACTTACAGGACTGAGCCCTCAAAGTCAAACTCCTTGGTGCACAGACACTGCTCTCCACAGAAGACAAGGGCAGCTGGTGAACTCAGGTGGTGGTTGAGTCCCAAATCTTTGGGCAGTTCTGCTGTAGCCTGATAAAACAATGAGCTGTTTGCTCACAGTTCCCCCCAAAAAAGCATCCATCAGCAGAGGATGGCTGAAAACTCATCAATGTCCATGCGATGTGTCCTGATACAAATCAATGCATATTTATGCACCTGCGTAAGACAAATACATATATGTATTGTGGAGAACCTAAATCTGCTCTCTAATGCTGTTGTTTAAACAGTCCTTTAACCACATCACTTTTCTCCTCGTTAGGTTAAGTCGCTAGAGGTGAAAAAGTCCTTCCAAAATGGTTTTCACTCACTCACTCAGTCCAAAGTAAACATGCCTCTGGGACCATTATGTGTATCAGATATCTGAGGCTTTGTTAAGAGCTTGCCTGTTAGGTAAATTCTGCTTCTCTTTCCCCTTGGAAGGAGAAGGTTAAAATTAGAGATATGCTCACAGGAATACAGCAGAACAGCACCTTGCGTTACAGACAAACAGGAATAACAGATGGAATTCAGAACAGAGCGCACAATTGACCGAAGTCTTGGGGAGGCTCTTGATGTAACATAAATCTGGTTACAAAATGACATTGGTTTGCCATATGCCTGTCACTCATAATCATATTTATCTCAGATCTCATGGTGGCCAAGACCCTGGCATTTTCACCAGCAGTCAGGGGAGCCGCCATATAGAGATGAGAGCCCTGAATAACAAGCATGAGCCTTTACTAGCAATAAATACAGGGGAAAACAAGCATCTATAGCATATCATGGAAAATCCTCAAGCCATGTACCCACATGTCTGGAGAAACTCATGGATTTCATCTATATGGACTTCCCTTGAGTCTATGATATCTACTTCTTAAAGGCAAGCTTGGCGATCTAATAACCAGTCCAAATCAGCTCATCTAGATCTTATCCACAACTGACTACAGTGAAGAGGGGTCTTTCCATTGACTGCACCAAGGTTTGAGCTGGATATGCAACTGGAAGATTTTCCCATTGCAGCCATTAGCTGTTCAGCTGATCTAAACTTGTCGGGGAGAATAAAGCAACCACCTGCTTCTAGTGACAGGAAAAGTAAAGTGAGATCAAACACTAGCAGGAGGAGAGAATTTAAGCAATGCAAGAGGTGGTTGCATGTCATTTCAGAAGTCACCTTTTGTCTTTGATCTGTGCTTAGGAAGTGGGCATCTCCTGGATCAGATGGACATTAGAGAAGTGTGCCACCTAAATTATCCTGCCTTGAAGTCTCAAGTGTTTGCTTTCCCCAGGAATCCTCCTCGTACTTCCGCCACCATGTAAATCATCTGCACTGAGATTTCCTTCAGAAAAGCTAATTAATACAGGTTAGGGTGAAGGAACCAGGATTCATGTCCTCCTCTAATGCCAGGATCATTCACTGTGATGAAGCTGAGACTGCTCTTTTATAACTGTATTATACACGCACAGGTAGGTCCTCCAAAGATCAGAGGAGAGTTATTATAAAATCTGTTATGCAAACAAAAAAGCCCTGGCCCTGAAGACCTTACAGTCTAAACACACGAGACAGATAAAGGACTTTGACTTGAAGGATTTTAAAGACGAAGCACCCTGAGACAAAACAAGCTACAGATCACACAGAAAATTTGTGGATAAATCCCACTTTGCTGAATCTTCACTTCTGCTCTTAACAGCTCCTTGGAGCTCTGTCTGGGTTTTGCTAACAAAACATTTGTTTTAGCAACACATTTTTGGGAAATAAAATACTGTCCAGTTTGAATGTGGCAAGCACATGTAGAGAGCTTCTAAAAGCAGAGGTTTACAGCACTGTGTACTCAGTACTTACCAACCCTGGTCATGCAATAAAATAAACCCTTTGCATTTAGCTCGTTGATACCTTTGGTGAGTGCTAACAAGAGGCGAACTCACAGGGAAACGAGAGCCTGGTCTCAGGTTACCCCAGAAATTGGTTAAGGCTACAGAGAGGATTAGAGTCCCAGAGCCATCCTAAGTACTGAGATGTCATTACGGCAAAATCAAAGGTAACCATGGGGCTTGGCAGGTAACTGTCAACAGCTACGGGAAAGAGCCAGCCCTGGAAGGAGCTTCACGTCAGGATGAAATTCAGTCACCTTTATTTTCATTTCAGGCGAGGGGTCAAGCAGAAAAGCTATCCCCAGCGGCCTTTATTTACAGTTTTCAAGGGAGTGGCTGACGAAGCATTTAGAGGAAGAAGGATGAACCCACTCGTCCCTCACTCACGGAGACCAGCCTGATGACAGACAGAGGATGCTGTAATGGCACAAGAGCTGGGAAGATGCCTTTTATGAATGAAACAGAAATGGTCCTGATGAAGTCATTAACAAAACTCCGAGTGACTTCAACAGGGCCAGAACTTTGCCTGTAATATTTGCAAGGAGACCAAGGAAAAGCTATTCCCATCAGGACACTTGCTTTCTGCACCTTGGGAGCTTGTTCCCAGCACTGATAATGACAGGAATGCCCCATGCACAGATTTCAAGGCATTTCTTCAATCTGAATTTTCTTTTACATTTCTTCTCTCCATCCTACCTAGGGAACCAAACTGAATATCTAGAAAACCACTATATGTTCATTTTTTTCCCCTAGACATGTTGACAATTTGCTACAAAAACCTTGCAAGGTTTTTGTATTTCTCTGCATCTCCTGTTGATGAATGAATACAGAAGTTATAAATGGTTTTGTGTTGTCAAGTCTAAAAGTAGCTACAACCGTGCTGGAAAAAATACTGGGGACTCTTCTTTGGCCTTGAGCTCACATCCATACAGCCCAGAGAGCACTCCCCATAGCAGACTGGTCCCATGAAAACTGCCCACTGAGAAGTTAATAGCTTCTGAGCCATACATGGGTATAGGAGGGTGCTGTTAACCTCAAAACATTCCCGGCCCATGCTAATAATTTAACAGCATGGACTACTGCAGGTCACTGTCTGGGCCAAGGACCTGGTCCTGTTTAATGCAGCAGTGCAAATATAGCCAACGTGCACATACTGGGCATCCAGTATTTTTCTGTATTGCTATCAAGTAAATGGTAGATGACTTGAAAGGGATTTCTGAGACTTCACAGCTTCAAGCTGAGCAGCATGGGGAGGCAGAGGGTGATGGCACCCTGCAAGGACACTGCAAGACACGGCTCCAGCTCCTCCATGGACCCATGGGCTGCAGCCATGCAAGGAACTGAGTGTCTCCTGCTGTGGCCAGAAATCCTCACCCAGGGCAAGGGAAAAAAAAAAAAAAAAAAGGCAAAATTTCTCCTTTTCTACTAAGACATGGAAAACCTTCCTTCACCTTCCCTCCTCTTGAAAGACCTAAACCCTACTAGCAGCCAGTTTTGCAAGGGTTAACCAGCATGAAATGAATGTGGAGAGACAGTCCGGGACCATAATCACTTATTATTTTCAGGTAATATGCTTTATCTCTGACTAATCTCCTCATCTGGAGAAACACTCACTGCAGACAAGAGTCACTGGGGTTATCTCTGATGATGGGGCTCTACGGACTACTGGCTGCGAGGGACCGAGGAGAGGCCAAGGAGAGGACTTCAATTATGGCCTGAACTATGCTCTGGTAGCTGAAAGGCCATTGTTTAATCTACTAGAAATCATCTATTTTAGCAGATAAAGGGATTACTCGGGTTTTCTTTTCCCCAAGAACAGCGTGTTATTCCAACTACTAAGGGAACATTCAGTTTTTAATTAAAGAAACAGCACAGGGAGAAGCAGCACAGGCATCAACATCACTTCTGGGGAAATTCAAATTGATTGTCACCCTTTGATGCTGCTCAATCACCTCTATCTCACTCACCCTTCCTACAACCCAGATTAAATCATCTGGTTCTTTCCATCCTGCACATTTGATTATTATATTTTTAAAGGGATCCCATCCAAAACTTTGGGACTACGCAATGTGAATTCGCCACTCTCTGCAGAAACCTCCTGACTTGTAAAAAGCTGACCCATCAGGAGGAGAGTGGGGAAATCTGAGTTGGATTTTGCCTCTTCTTCTGCACTTTTGATGCTGGTTGCTCTGTGGCAGTGCTCTGCCTGCCCGGCCCATGAGAGTGATCTGGTGTGATAGGTCCAGTGTGTGGAAACTCAAAGTGGCTTCATTGCTCAAGGATGAACCTGAATCTGCTGCATGCATAAATCTTCTGTTTGCCCCTTTTCCCTCTCAGTTCCCTTGTCTTGCCATCTCCATTTTCAGAGAAGTTTGCCCTTTATCTTTTTGTCCTGCATACTAATGACCACAAAGGACACTTACAAGTCATTCTCAAGTGCTCCAGAATGTTCAGCAAATAGAGAGTCATTTTCTCATGTCATCCACCCCTTCGATTCAGACTGCAGAGCCAAAGGTCTATGAAGGAAGATTAAGAAGTAGCAGTTTACAGAGGGAGGTGTACATTCAGTATGCAGAGGTCCACAGCTCTGTTGAGAAAACTGAAAAACAAAACAAAACACTCCCCCCCCCAAGAAAAAAAAAAAAAAAAAAGAAGAAAAAAAGGCAAACCAAAATGAGAACCAATACTCATGTTTCTCCTACAATCAGGATCTTAATCCTCTTCCCTTTACCAGAACAAAGAACCTTGAAAGGGATAATCCAGCCAGCAGACAGAGTTTCCTCACACAGATGACTATCCCTTTTGTACATTCTACTGGTGACTGTCCCCATTCTGCCATGGTCTTACAACCTGTAGCATTTCATTGCAAAGACCACCTGTCTTTTTTTGTTTTGCCTTCCTGACTATCCATTTCTCTGCACATAGAGCAAGGACAGGGACCTACTGCGGAGGTACTTTGCTTCCATGATTTGTCTGTGTCTTTTCATGATTGTTACAGATGATCTACACCCACATGTGTCAGCTACATCCTCCTTTGGATCTCTGTAGAGGGATCTGTTGCTGTTCTGTGTGGTGAAATTTCTCAGATAAATGGGGTTGTCCATCTTGTCCACCCAGCTGCTACCTGCCTGTGTAGTTCTCATCCATTCTCCCTTTCCTCCTGGTCTTGGTCTGGTTCATGGCAGTGTTTGATCTGCATTGTTCATCATGGGACACAGCAACCTGACTCGGCACATCTGATGAACTGGCACCACCACTGAAGATGTGATCATCCTCAGGCTTTTGATCTCCTTCTCTGACTTTGCCCAAGGTCTTTGGTGACTGTAACTCCATCCTTCACTTTCTACAGGCAGCTCCAGAAGTTACTGTGAATTATCAAGTCACCCTGTCTGCTACCAGTCATTGTGTTGAACCAGTTGTTCAGCTTGCTTTTGACCAGGACTGCTGACCTCACCTCTTCATAATGTTTTTCAGCAGCTTCTTACACATATCATATAGCCCTAGGACACTCCACACACCTATTGCAACACACCGGGTGAAATGACTTTTTGAAATTGCGCAACCAGAGTTCTTCTTGATATCTCTGAACTTGCCAGTGACCAGCCTCCTGCACTGGTTTTGCTATACTGTCCCTCTTGCTTTGTGGAAACTGAATCTACCTTTCCAATCTTCCAGCAAGGAACAGTGAGGAATTTGCTTAGGTATCAAGAAATGCACAGAATTTGGAAGGTCACCATTGTGGGAATTCACTTACTAGGATTCACTTGTCCTGTTGAGGGGACTTTTTCTTGCCTGATAACATACAACTGTCTGTCTGGGTCAACAACCCATGCTACAGCCCCATTGATCCATTCTCAGTCCCTCAGATTTCTTCAGCCTCCTGACCATTCTTGGCAGCCTTTGCTAAGAAGATTCTTCTTGTCATCCTGCTCCTGAAGCATTATAATCTCCCAAATCCTAAGAATCTCTCCATCTCTTGACTGGTCATCTGTAAAAACTCTGTCAATATTTCACCCATCTCTTCAGCTTGTCCTTTTCTGAAAGCAAGGAGCTCTCCTCACATTAATGTTGTCAAGAATATATTAGTTTTTCTTCCTTAGTGTCTATTTTAAAAGACCATCTTGAGCTGGACTTCCACAAGAACGTTTTAATGCTGCCTTGTTTTTTAAACCTATTCTCTGGACCGCCCTCACGATGTGACTGTTGCCTGGCTCTGGATATGCCTACTCAGGGTATGGCTTTTCCCCTGTTAACTTTGCTTAGCACTGGTCAGGTGTAAAATACCTTCCAACACCGAGGCTCAGTGGCTGCCTGCTTGCTTTCTCACCAAGCTATGTTAAATAAATAGTGAGACAGATGATGAGGTTATGACTGCAGAAGACCACTGCTCCAGGGGATGTCCAGTGCTTCTTCTTCCTCTATTTGCTAATTTTGGTCTTCCTAAGTGCCAGTTAGAGCTTTTCAGCTCTGCTCTGCCTGTTTAGTTTGCACTTGCACTTCTTTTTGCATATGTAGAGTCTGTAGAGCCTCATGAAAGCCTGCAGGCACTTGTCATATTTTCTCCTGGTTAGTATTGTTTTTGCCAATCTTTGGCATGTGCCAATCAGTCATGAACATCAGTCACAGGATACACGAATGGTTCACTCCCAACGTACGGCTTAGGCATGCCTTGACTGGCAGCAAAATTGCCTGAACTTCTTCAAAGAAATCAAGGAAATTCTTGCTTGGCATCTGCCATAGGAGCCCATATGTCTACAGAACCCGTTCCACAGCCCTAAACAGAAGGGCTGATTTCTGAAAAGTGACAAAGCTTCAGTGGACCAGGATTTTCTTTTTACTACTGTGATTCCTGCTGGTGCCTCTCTTGTGTTTTGCACCACTGCTTTAAAACAAGGTTTTCCCATATGGCATCGCTACCTTGTCTGTCCACCTCATTTCCAAATGGCATACAGTATTATGCTGGTACATCTCTAAACTTGCTCATTATCAGTGAGATTTTACCCAAAGTGATCTCAGATTCCTGTTTCTGTTTGCCAAAGCTTGCATTAGCAACAATCCTTTTGCTGGACCACTTCCTCTCGTTGGGCACTGACCTAGTTACAGATATCTGATAGCATCTACATGGCCAAGGAGACTTAAAGGAGCTTAAAATGTTTGTGAATAGCCTTCATGGCAGACACAGCCCTGTGGGTCTCAGCACACATTGCTCTGCATCTTCTGAGCACTTCTCATGAGTCGGATTTTGGCTTAGGAGATAAGGTGCTCGGTTGTTCTCATAAAAGCCACACTTGTGAGAGAGATCAATTCTTATTTAGGCATCACAGCAGTATCTAGATGACCAAAATCACCTGCCTGGATGGGCAGTAAAACCTGGACAGAAACATCAACTGAACTTGTCTGTACTGGGCAAAATTAAACACAGCGCAAAGACAGCAAACCAGCTAAGGAAAACTGTTTCTGTCTGGATCTGGAGCATAGTGCACTGTTCAAGGTAGGACTGATGTTAGAAAAATGGGGACATGGGAGATCCCTGTGGACAGCCCACATGGATGCAGAAGGATCCAGGATAAGGTTTCTCTTAGTAGCTATCTTCTTTCAAGAATGTATTAGAAAAGCATGTCCCATCTTGATTTTAAAATCAGTGGAGAATCCACATTAAGTCCTGGTAACTTATTCTGATAATTATGCATAACAGTAAAAAGTACTTTGCACTTAATTCAGTTGCACACAAGGGTGTTTAGAGCTGTTTGACCTTCCTTAGGGTATCTGAGTTGTCATATTTGAAACAGTGGGAGACCACTGGAGACTGCAAAGCACCTCAGACAGCCCCAGCTATACCTATGTGAGCAGCTGAATTGAGCCCCTTCTACCTGCCCCGCTTCAGCTCTGGCCACTGATTACTGTTCCAACTTCATCCTTATGCTTCTGCTCTTGCATAGATATTTATAGACTGCAGATAAGTCACTCATAATATTCCCATAAGTAACTAAAGGGAGTTCCCTGAGTAGCTTCAAGGCATGGCTGCAGGTTGTATGCAATGCTATCTTCTCAGGAACATGCGTCCTACCAGCTTTATTTGATGTCCCATAGCTCTTTTATTTGCCTGGATAGTAAATAATTTCATCCCTGTTACTTTACCCTGTTACTCATGATTTTATAGGTGCTATCATAATTTGATACAGCACAAATATGAAATTATTATAATTCCTTATTCATATGCCTCATACACCCCAAGATCACAACACAGAGCAAGTGGTTATTCATAAGAACTGCAACAACTTTTTAAAGAACCATTAATTTCTGAGACAGACTCCATCACCTCATCAACATCAGATTTTTTTTCCTGTATGTGTTCTTTTGCTTCTCTGTATAGAAATACACCCTGCCCATTTGCTTCCAGTTCCCATGCAGAGATCAAGGTACCTGTGTCAGTGAACTGTCCTCTTATTATTTAACACTCCATAGCCCCAGTTTTAGACTCCTACGCATTTGATAGACAGTGATGCTTTATTTTTCTCCCAAATCAATGACACAGAGTAATGAACCAGTTTCCACACGATTTCCCTGTAAAGACACTCAAGGGTTCATTTTTCACAGTGACATTCTGAGATCTTAGATCCACTTAATTCGCAGCATGTTGATTTTATACCACTTTTTAAAAATCCACCTCCAAGATGGTATTATCCAAACACTTTCAGAAATCAGTTACACCAGGAGTCGCTCACTCTAACTGGAGACCAGCAGCAAACTGATTTGACAGGCCTATCTTCTATATACACACATTCATTTGCATTAATTTCATTGCCTGCCTTTAAGAATTCATTAATCAAGTGATGCACCCATTATTTTTTGCCTTTAGCAGAGACAGGCTGACAGCAGTAACCAAATCATTTGCCCAATCCTTTCAAATAATGAGCCAATATCGGCTTCCTTAGCCCTCTAAAATCCTTCTAGTGTCCCAAAAAGAAAAGTCAGCATTAATGGCCCACATGGTGTGTGTTCCTGGTTCTGAGTTCTGAAACTCTTGGCTCTGAGTAACTGGGACTGGCTGATCATAAAATATTTAATTTATGTGGTTGCTATTTAACATAATCCCTAGTTATTAATGGAGCCAAAAATGCTCTTTCACCAGCACCTGATACTAATACATTATCTGCTTTTCTCCCACAGACAAGCATGGAAAAAAAAAGATATTAATTTAATACTCCTCCATTTCCTTGTGGTGGTGGTGGTGGCAGCTACCACCTTTATCTACTTATAGTTTTGATTATTTTTACTTTAGCTGACCATAAATTTATCTCTATGTTTTTCTACTTCCATTGCTCACTCCTTCCAGGGCAGAGGTGGATTATTCTGGAGAATTAAGACCAAAAGAGATTGTCCTTTACCTTACCCTGTAGGAATGACCACTGTAGGGCAACCAGCCCTGAGCACCAAGATCCATTTTAAATATCCCATTACACAACAAAAACATGTAAAAAAGCAGAAAGATGTTGCCATATTTCAGTCCAGGTCAGCTTCCAGCTTTAAGCAGGAGGGAGGAAGCCCCCTGCTTAGCAGTCCTCACAGAAAAAGACACTATCCAAGAGTATACACCTCTTTGTCAGGTGGACTCTTTTATTGATGAAAAAATAAAATAAGAAAGGATTAAATTCATGGGATCAGAACTGTGATTTTTAGATACTTTTTATGAATCTTAAGCCCAAGGAGAAGCAAGAGAAATGCGAGGCACCGAAAGCTTCTGCAAACATGTTTCCAAACACCTGGAGCATGTGCTTAATCCATCCGCAAACAATTGACTTCCTTCTATCTCCAGCCAGGCTCCTCTTTCCTTCTAAAACCAAAAGTCAGGCTTCTTTCCCAGTTTTGGTAAATTCACTTCTGATAGGCAGCATTACTGAAGCCTGGCCACATCCCTTTGTCCCCCAAACTCTGGAAATTCCCACTTGCAACTGTCTCACTCCCAAGGTGTCAATTTAATCCCACTTTTATTAGAAGCACAGCTCTGGGTAGCTTACAGAGGTTACAAACAATGAAGCTTTCATCAAAACTTTGGCTAATCAGTCACTAACAAGCTCTCATTCAGAAAGGGGCTAGCCAGGCCCAGGCTAAAACTAACCTGAGGGGGTAAAAAAAGGGAATAAAAAATAAATAAAAAAAAAAAAGGATTGGAAAGAGGGAGTTCCTCTCAACCTGGATCAGTGCCCCAGTCCACAGCCACAGAAACACTTCAGCCAGAAAAAGCTGCCAGGAGTGGACACAGAGCAGAACTGCTTCTTTCAGTGATGGTGTTTGCTCACAGTAGTCTGAAGTGCTGGAGTAACTACAGCTTGCAATAGACTATGATTTATAACTTGCTTTGTGGATAAGTCCAGGGGCTCTGTCACACTCAGCACTGGGAAAATATTTGCTATTCCTAAATATTAGCCCTCAGTCTGCAGCTTGCAGTGTTTTTAGGGAAACCATAAGTGAGAAACAAAACCAAATCAAGTTGTTTGTTGGTAGCCTGAAAACCATGGAACAGGGATTCCTCCCTAGGAAATGTTGTAGGATCTGAAAAATCAAGAAAGATTTGAAAACTTCTGATCTTATCATAAGGTAAGTTGGCAAAATTTGATCGCCAGAACTTCAGTCCAATAGATGAGTAGATACAGAAAGGGAGGAATATACCTTTTTCTCCTTAGGTAAGGGATAAAAATTACTTTGACACATATACACGTACACAGAACACCCTTCCCAAATCCATGGCAATGAAACATCTATTGTTACACAGGACAAATCAGAGAGAAAAAAAAAAAAAAAAACAAAAGAAAAAAAGATAGTTTCTTAGAACAGATTATAGGTGTAAAGAACCCAGTCTAGGTAAGAATAGGCTTAGCTGTAAATAAGGGAGTGGTACTACAACTTAAATTTAATTTGAGCTTTTCTTAATCAATTCCTTGATATTCTTGAGAGGGGAGCCACAGTCCTGGACCAGTGCAAGAAAAAAAGATAATTCTCCTGTCTTGTCCCAGAAGATGAAGAACTCATTCCCAATTTCGTTGATGACTCTGGAGAAAGATACAATCTGCACATGAAGAATTCTTTTATATGTGGGCCATCAAGTTACTGCCTCGCCAGCCCTAGGGAGAAAGTAAGACTTATATTGCAAACGCAGCCAAAACAAACCAAACCTGTGGTTCCTGCTTCACTGCAGCAATTCAGAGCCATTGAAGGGATCCTGGCCTCTCTCTCCCACTGTAAAGTCAATAGTAGCCAATGTGGGCTATTAGGTCCTGATTCTGCAAAATGTTCCCTGTGCCTAGACCTCAGCATCCTCAGGAAACAGAGAGACCCAGGTGGGTGCAGGTAGCAGGTCCCGCTGTGAGGCTGGGTGCTCAAGTCTGAAGCATTTTCAGGTTTCTGTGTTCAGCTGTACACACCTGAGATTCACAACAGGAAAGTAAAGCCTGTACCTACATGTTCAGAGGAGCTGGGCCTTAGAGGCAAAGACCTCTTCCCAGCAGGGGGAAAAGCACTTGCTACATGAATGACAAGGACAAGCACAACACGGAAGTGAATGTTCTAGCTAGAACAAGGCAGGGATGGGGAAGATCTTGCTTTCCTGAAGCCCTTTTCCTGGGGAAGTCTTGAAACACTTTCCAAAGAAACTGGCTGGGAAAGGTTTGCACATACTTGCAGCTGGCTGGGGATACAGTTCATCCCCAACTCCCAGGTGCCATGGGCTCCTTCCTCTACCTGGCAGACGTCACTGCCACACTTGTTAATGCCAATGCTAACGAATGTCCCAGCAACCCAGTAAATAACAGCGTTGCTCGAGCCCAAACCCTGAATCTGCTTTCAGTGATGGACAGTAGCCTCAGACTCTTACCTTGAAAGTGATTTCAGGTTTGGCGGTTTTATTTTCAGTTTATGTTTCAGCACCTCGCTTGCCCGCTTCTCAGTGTGCTTCTGAAAAGCAAACAGCTCCCAGATCTCTCTGGAAAAAAAATAAGTAGCATTTAGAAAGCAGAGAGGGAGAGCATTGGTTCTCTTCATGCTGCTCTCCTCCTGCCTTGGTAGAAGGGAACAGCAACAGGTTTGTAGTGAGAGCTGACGATGTTTCGAGGTAACAATTGCAGGAGAAATGCATTAAGAAAACAGAACACATTTACAGCTGTCACACCATCAAAGCTTTATTCTCTCCACTCTTTGAGTGTTGGTTTCCACATCTGTGCCACCCCAGCTATGTAATAACCTCTCTAAAGCTTATTTTTGTTTCACATTCCTTACTATTTGGTAAAGCAAGCTGGAGTTTGCTGAGAACACGCAGTTTTATTAGAGTTAATTCAGCATTATTTTCTCACCCGTTTCCTTTGTTGGAAGCAGAGAAATCACTAAAAGAAAACTCGAAGGCAGCTCAGCGTGCCTCTGAGGGAAGCTGCCTTCCCCACCTCGTCCTAGCCGGGCCGTTCCTCTAGATGGCTCTGCCTTTGCCCAAATACATCAGGTCCCTGAAGCAAAAATCGCAATTTCGAGCGATCCGGAGATACCACTGACGGGTCCTCTCCCTCCTGAAAGGATCCTGGGGGTTTTGAGCAAACGGATAAACACAGATTTGTTGTAATTTTAGAGAAGAACATTTCCGGCTTAGATCTTCAAACACAGAGGGAAGTTGCTTTGTAAAAATCTATCCACTTCTTGTCCTTTAGATGTCCTCTCTAGCTGTGATTTCCCCGTAAACTGCTTAGTTTAGATGCCTGTTGTGCAGTCAGACTTTTCATCAGCATTTTCCAGTGCGACCCTTCTCTGAAGAGATGCAGAGCTGTTATAAACAATAAACGCAAGGAAGTGGAGAAAGGAAAAGGCACATTATGAAATATAATATAAAATTATCTCCTGCTGTTCTGGCTATCCAAATACACACGGTAAGCTCTTTCCCCAAGAGATGCAAAATAAAAGCAGCAGCATCAACAGTAGGAGAAACAAAATAACAGAAAAAAAATACCAAACCCAACCCCTTAAAAAAACCCAAAACACCAAAAAAAAAAAACCCCAAAAAACAAACACAAAAACAAAACCCACAAAAACCCAAACACCTCCCTGTATGATTAAAAAAAGAAACTCAAAATCATAACTCTTTATCACACTCAAGTGATTCTCTGTCTCAAAACTATCTGTCCATTTGTTTTAAAACGAAATATAATGGTGAAAATCCTCTAGTTACTACACCCCTGCTTAGATCACACGAGGGATGAAAATTTGGGATTGGAGGTTGCCCAGGAAAGCGCCTCGATTCACCTTCACAATCTGATTGACCTGTGCATTTATAACTGTTTTATCGAAGACATAAAAGGCAAAGACTTTTCCCAAACGCTCCTCTCTTCCCAAAATCCTGATGTCAAATCAAGACACCCGGCGCTGGCAAACCAGAGGAGAGGGCTTTGCATCTGTACCTGGAAAGAAGATTTTCTGGCATTTTTTTACTAGCAGAAAAAGACAAACAATCCCGTTTAAAACCCGTGGATTTACACCTTCTCAGCGACTGACAAAGACTATCTAAATTCTCTTGCATTATTGACTGTATTTTACTTGTTATACGTGTGGGTACGATCGTATGCTTTGCCCCGGACGAGAAGGATTTGCCGGAGCTGGTCCCAGTATAAACCTCGGGATATCGGGATCGTTATGAATACTGAGAGGGCTTTATTTAATTATTTTTTTTTTTCCCGCAAAAGGATGCGCTTTCCCTCAAGTTCCCCCGAAGCACGAAGGCGAAAATCAACTTTTATTCACTAAATTGCGCCCTGCGAGTGCCAGCCCTTTACTCTCGCAGTACGAGCGCACACACCAATGTTGTGTGTTTGTTTAATTTCGGGCAATTCCTTATCCAAAGCTAATTAACTGAGATCTCAGCCCCGGCTGTTGTGAGACGGGAGGCAAAACTGCACATAAATAACAAGAGTTTAAGTGAATTTCACCCTTCGCGTTCCCGTCGGTGCAACCGCACCGATGCTAAGCTCCCCCAGACCTCAATTTCGGGGCCAGTTTCGGGGCCGAAGGGATCAGGGACGATCGCATGCGTGGGAAAGGGGGATCGGATCCCTAAGCTCCGGGGCAGCGCCGAGAGATCCCCGGGACTGGGACGGGGACGGGACGGGGGACGGACGGACGGGGACGAACAGCCCGGGGGCGGGGGGGCAGGCTCGGGAATGCTGCCCCCGCACAGCCGGGAGCCAAAACCCTGGCGCCTCCCGCAGCAACCCTCGCCGGTCCCTCCCCCATCGCCGCTTTTGGGGCCCGGCCTTGCCCCCCTCCGCCTCCCTCCCCGGCGCGGAGCCGCGCTACTGGCTGCTCCCTGCGCGCCGCCGCCGCCCGCCCAGCCCCGGCCGCAGGCGGGGAGGCCGGGCGCACGGCAGCGCCTATAAGGGAGCTGCGCTGCAGCCCCCCAGGATTTTTTGGTCTGGGGCCACCGGGGCCGCGGGGGGGGGGCCTGTCCGCGGGAGAGGACGGGAGCGGGGGGGAGCGGCGGCCGCCCTGCATGGCCAGGGATTATGAGCGCCGGTGAGTTGCAGCAGGCGCAGCCCAGAGCCTCGGCGCCGGCCGCCGCCCCCGCGCCCCCGCAGCCCCGAAGCGCCCAGGAAGCCCCCGACATGGCCGTGTACTGCAGCGAGAACTTCAGCGTCTACCCTCAGCCCAGCCTCCACCCGCCCGGCGCCGCTGCCGCAGCCGCAGCCGCCGCCGCAGCCGCCGCGGCCGCCGCCGCTTCTTCGGGGCAGCGGGCGGGCGGGTACGCGCTGGGGGACTACGGGGCGCCCGCCAACGCCGGCTACTTGTGGGGCATGAACAGCCCCGCTCCCTACCTGCAGGGCCCGCCCGGCTCCGCCGCCGCCGCCGCCGCCGCAGCCCCCTTCCTGCCGCCGGCCTCGTACGGCTGCTCGCGGGGCGGGCAGCTGGTGGGCTCGCCGTCGGCGCCCGGCTCGCCGTCGGCGGGCGGCGCGGAGCTGAGCTGGCTGAGCCTGGCCAGCCAGGAGGAGCTGCTGAAGCTGGTCCGGCCGCCCTACTCGTACTCGGCACTGATCGCCATGGCCATCCAGAGCGCCCCCGAGAGGAAGCTCACCCTCAGCCACATCTACCAGTACGTGGCCGAGAATTTCCCCTTCTACAAGCGCAGCAAGGCGGGATGGCAGAACAGCATCCGCCACAACCTCAGCCTCAACGACTGCTTCCGCAAGGTGCCCCGCGACGAGGACGACCCCGGTGAGGCCGCCGCGCCGGGCGGGGAGGAGTGGGAGCGGTGGGTGAAGACTCCGCGGGGCCGCCGGCAACTCTTAGGAGAGCGGGCGGCCGCGGTCCTCTTGTCTGCCGAGTCCCTTGTCCGCCGTAGCCAGGTGCTGTGAGGACACCGTGCTCTCCCGTCCCCTTGGGGCCGAAGACATGAGACCGGTCTCCTCCTGTCCCTTCGGGGACAGTGACGGGAGGAGACAGGGCTGCCCTGTTCCCTCTAGCCGGGCTCTGTGAGGAAACCGTCCCCCTTCGCCCGCGCCTGACCTGGCGCCGGCCCCCGCGGGAGGTGTAGGCGAGGGGCGGTTGGCCCCAGCCCTCACCCCGTCCCCGAGCAGGCCGGGAGTGCCGGTTGTGCAAGGCCCGGCTCTTTCGGCCGTGATTCACGGCTCCCCTCCCTGCCCGCCGCTCGCCGGCCCGGCCCCGGGGCACAGCGGTGCCCGAGAGTGGGCGGAGGCGCGCCCGGACAACGCTGGTCCGGCCAAGCTGGGGAGGGAACGTACCTATCTGGGGCTTTTGGGGGGACCTTGTGGGGTCACTGCTCCTGTGAGGCCCGGACATGTGCAGGAGGCGTGCGCGGACAGCCCTCTCATGCTGAGTCTTGGGCACGGGGCAGCTTGTCTGCAGCCCCAGCAGCTCAGCGCTGCTGTCCCCTCGATGTACCCATGTGGGCCAGCCCCTTTCCACCAGCTCTTCCCAGAAGCACCATGGCAGGGCCACCACCTTGTCACCCACTGCTGAGATAGCTGCAAATGCCCCGGCTTTCTGTGAAGCAGTCAGAGCAAGGGGAGACCTGCTTCTCATACCTTTCAGCCAGGTCAGAGGTAGAGGTGCATGTCCTTCAGGGAGGTTTATGCTCTTGTGATGGGGGGGGTTCTTCTCTTCCATGTGGTCTTAATGTTCACTTGGGCATCAAAGGGATGGAGAGGATGATGTCTTGGAGACGGGTTTTGGATCCTTATCCTGGACAACAGAGAGAGGAAGAACAGGTGTAGGAGAGATGTGGGTTCCTTGCTGATTGGACAAGACATGGATATTGCTTATCTGTATGTGGTGGGGCTTGCTGTCACAGAAGTTGACTTTCTCTCCTCTTTCTTCCCCTTTCCACCAGGGAAGGGAAACTACTGGACGTTAGATCCCAACTGTGAGAAGATGTTTGACAACGGGAACTTCCGTCGCAAACGCAAGCGGCGTTCTGAGCCCAATGCCCCCGCGACCGCATCTGCAGCCTCCTCTCTGGGGGGCCTGAAGGCTGAGGAAGAGCGACCCATCCCAGCCACAGGCAAACCATGTGGAAACAGCCCACCCCCAGAGCTGGACCCCTCACCTTCTGCCAGGGACCATCCAAAAAGCTCCTCTCCCTCCAGTATCATTTCATCCACCCCTAGCTGCCTCAGCACCTTCTTCAGTGGCATGAGCTCCCTGAGCAGTGGAGGCAGCCGTCTGGCAGGGGGGCTCAGCAGTGACCTGCATCACAGGAACTTCTCTGCTGGACAGCTGAGCAGTGGCACTTTCACCCCTTCCAGCAGCTCTTCTCAGGAGGTGCCTTCACCAGACCAGCTGCAGCGGGTTGCGGGACCTTCCCCTGCCTACTACAGCTCCTTCCATCCCAGCAGCAGCAGCCAAGGAGCCCAGTACAACCACTACTACAACTTCACGGTTAACAGCCTTATCTACACCCGGGATGGAACGGAGGTGTAGGGTACTGCGGCAGTTGACCTGCGAGCGCTGCAAAGGGAACGGGAGTCGCAGGTGTATCTGGCAGCACAGAGGACCTTACGCTTTTGCAAACAGCATTTCAATGTGGACTCTTCCCAGGAGTTCTTCCAGGAAGACAGATCTTCTCACCTTTCAGAATAAAAACACCCCTTGAGCACCAGCAGAAGGCAGATGCAAAGTCTTTTCCCCGTCCTGGAAAGCGTTAGGTGGTTTAGGTGGCTTGCCGTCTAAATTCTGCAGATGAAAGCAAACTCAAATTAATGTTTTCAGAGGTTTCTAATCCTGAATGTAGAATAAGAAGTTTAAAAAGTATAACCAGAAAGTGGTATCAGCAAGAGCCAAGTGTAGACATCCAGTGAGTCTTAGAACTGAGAACAGGAAAAAAGAAAAATGAAGAGATTTCTTATGAAGTGCCTTGTACAATGTATTAAAAAACTCTTCTGCCAGCAGTTGCCTCTGTAAGCCCTTGCTTTGTGCCCTGAGCCTGCAATATGCAACGCACTGGGGGGGGGGATACTCTGGGTAAACATCCACCTGAAACCGCCTCCAAACGCACGGAGGTTCGCTCTGGCCTTCCCACATACAGCGTATTGTACAGCCAGGGCAGTGTCTTGTGAAACAATCATTTTCCCTGAGCTTAGTACCAAAGATAACTTTAGCCATGCAGCTTTAGTACAAAAATAAACACTGGGGTATTTTTATACATATTTGTATGTAATGTAACTCTCCTGTACAGATGTTTCTATGTGGTTTTATATTTGTAAATTATGCTCTGGAGCTGTACTTATTTATAATGTGTTTTAAACTTGGTTAAAGTTTTATTTTACTTCGTTTCCCCCCCCCTTTTTTTTTGGTTGTTGTTTTATTCGTTTTGAATTTTTTGTTGGGTTTGTTTTTGTTCATTAGTGTATTAATGAAACTTTTCAGGCTGAACAGCTGTTGGGAATAAAATGTTAACACTTGTAAGATTTATTTTTTTTCCTGATTGTTCCTCAGTATGTTTGAGGTATTTTAAAACTCTGTGGGAGGCAGGTTTTGCTTTCACGTGGTTTGGGATAAAAGGTGCAAAGATTTATGAACAATTTCATCTGCGCACTAAGAGAGAGAAAACCTGCTCTGGGTCCAAAGGAGACTCATCTGAGCCAGTTTGCAGCCTCTCACAGTCTCGCTGTGCAGAGTGGGCACTCTGAGCTGGTTTGTTTGTTTTTGTCAATGGTCTGAATTACAACTGTCCTTTTTTTCAGCCTGGTTTAGTAAAAAAAAAAAAAAAATAATAAAAGCTTGGAAAAGTAAAAGAAGCGGGGCTGTTTCCAGCGTGGTGCTAGCAGGAGGTAGGCAGCCTGAGCTCGGCTGTCATTGGCTCGATTTGTTTTTGCAGATCTATTTTGAATGGGATTGCACCTGCTTCCAGTGGCAGGCTGGTGGGGAAGTGGGACCTGTCAGCGGAATGTCCGCTGAGAACCCCTCTGGATTCCTGCTGCTGGGAAAGGAGGCTCCATCTGAGAGCAGCCGTTATGCAAAATGATCGCCTGCCAGTTCTTGCCGTTTGCATAAGGATGCTGTGTGAGGGTAGAGCATAAATATAAATTGTCTTCATGAGGAATGTAGCATCAATAATGAAGTTAAGCATGAAATTGCAGCTATTTAACATGGAGGCATCTGCCATGATGTAAGGCCATCCCTGCAGGCTATTCAGAAAACAAAATTGTTGGCAACGCAATGCAGCGCCTCTTCACTGGCTACCTGCAGAACATACTGGGTGGTGATGCAAGACAAACCACTGGCCTCATCCAAAATATAATGAAGCCATGACGAAACGTCAGATGACCTCCACGTGCTTGGGATCAGGACCAAGTACTTGCCCCAGCACTGGCCAACCGCCATTTGTGCAATAGCTGAGACCAGTGGGTGGGTGGCAACTCCTGCCTCATCTCCCTCTCACTCACCTCTTCCCAGCACAAGATACTATCTTCTTGGCTTTAGGAGTAATTCCTCCATAGCTTGATTTTTGAATTGCATCTCAGGTGATAAAGTGGTAGCGATAATGGGAGGGAAAGGAAAAAGACAAGGTGATCAGTCTTGTCCTCTGAGTTAATCTTAGCAGGTGTGGAATAGCTTTATTTGGATTTTGGACTGACGAGTTTGATCTAAAAGTGGTAGAGGGATTTCTGACACCTTCAAAAGATTTAGAGCCAGTCCTTAAGTAAGCCAGAAACTGCTTGCTCACAATATCTAATTTACCATTTCACCCCTTCTCTGCTCCACTAGCCTGTGTCCACCAGACCTTAGCTAGCAGTGGAACAACGTGGGACACTTGCATGTGTCCAGTTCATGTTCTTCCACACAGATTTGTTTCAGGATTTACCCTCTGCCACTTCCAACAGGTGTATGTTTCTTCAAACAGTACCCATAAAAATTTGCTTTTGAGGATCCTTAATCACAGAATCACAGAATAATTGTGGTTGGAAAGGACCTTGTAGGTCACCGAGTCCAACCATACCTACAAGAATAAAGAACACCTAAATCAGTGGTAAATTTGTATTACTGTGTGGTCTACCTCTGGCAGTGTGTCTTCAGCAAATATCCTATGGCTCAACAGACCTTCTCATGTCACATCGGTTGGGTGGTGACATAGCCAGAACCTGCCAGAACAGAGCCGTGGAAGTATTCACCCACTACAGTGCTCCAGGTCTGCTCCTGAGGGATGGTGGTGGATTCTACAAAGGTTTTGACAGGTCTGTCTGTCCCTAGTGCACCTTTCCTGCCATTAGCACCAAATCCTGCTCCCTCCAGGGAAAGTGAGCCCTTAGCAGGACTCAGAGGCTGCGGCCCCTCTGTGGACACACTACCCCGAAGGCTAGTGTGCTCATGATAAAGCAATCTGCCCAAGGGACACTTGAGAGTAGATTTCAGCAAATAGACACCTAGTCTGCACAGAGGAGCCAAGTGAATGAGCTAATGGCAGCCTTTTAGGTTTCCTTTTGTCATTAAAAGAGACTGTTCTTTTAGAAAACCTTGGGAGAGAGAGGGCAAGAGGACTGAGTTTAATGAAAGGCACTTAAAAGCAGCAGGGCTATTGTTATAGACTTTGGGGATTTACTGTGATTCCCCCACTGAAGGAGGAGGAAGACAAAGGCAATTAGCCCACCGGTCCCACCCTGAGAGTCCCCACTCCCCTCTAAATGCCAAGGCCATGCCTGGGATGGGCAATTCTCCATGACAATGATCCTCTTCCCGGGCTGGGTCAGGTGACAGCCCAGCAGCCCAGGGCATAGCCAGCTTGCAGGGAAGTTGGCAGAGAAGTGTCCTTCCCTTGGAGAGAGGCTCAGACTTCAGGCCTCCATCCTCTCTGCTCCGGCAGCCATAGCAATCATCCTGTAAAATTACTTCCTCTGAGGGATCAATGACCTCATGGGGGGTAGTTGGGACCCCATAGATCCCAGCTGCTTGACTCTGAAGATAAACATTGCAGGAAGTCTCATCTTCGCTTGGTTTCTCCACTCTTTCTAGACATGTAGAAAGATGTCACTTCAACTGTGTGAGACTGATACAGCACAATGGTACTCGCTGTGAAACCATGGTTGTGCTGATGACTGCAAGCACAACTGCCTGGTACCTCTGCCCTGCACTGCCTGTGGGACTGTGGCTCTTCCAGCACATGCAACTACTTAAAATAGCAGTCCCTGAAGCACAGTCCAAAGGCATTTCAAGAGATGCCTTGGATCAGTAACACAGATGCTTGCTGGCTCCTACGTGTGGCACTTCTCCAGCACGGGGTCGTTTAACTTTGCTCAGCGCTGGCCTTATCGACATGCCAGCAAAGGCTCAGGCAGGCACCCACTGCAGGTCTGCACTTGAGCTACTCCACATTACAAAGGCTTTGCCGGTACAGCTGGATCAGCCCAGTCCCCTAGAGGAGACCCAGCTCCCATCAACAAAGGAAACTCTTGTGCCAGTGAAGTTAAACCCCCCACCCCCAGCAACACCGAGTCTATTGCTGGGCGGTGGGAGGGGATTCAAGAGGCAGAACAGAGCCATCCGCGCTGGGTTTCATCACCCGCCAACTCTTTTGGAAACAGGGCTTCAATTACCGCCACTGGCCATGGACTGTGGTTTGCATCTCCTCTGAAGGATGAGGCTTTTGATTTGCTCCGTCACTCACAAAGTCCGTAAGCTGGCCACAGCACACTGTGCCTGTACAGAAGGTTTTCTTGCCTTTTTTATGCTGATTAAGGGTGATTTTTCCCCAAAATCTTTATCAATAGTTCAAAAGATGTAGCAGTGTTCAAGGAAACTACAGACATCTCACCCTCGCCCTCATTGTATGTCTACAAATAAAAAGTCTTCATTGGACTTCTTGAGATAAAGCTCTGCAAGTCCTGCAGGTCTCACCTGACTTTGGATGTGATGTACCTAAATTCTGCCCTGCTCACTCATGAAATGTAGTCCTGTCAGTCTTGTTCTAATAGCACACAAGCTAAGAGAGACAAAGCCTCATTTTGTAGCTTCACCCAAGAGAGGCAAGATGAGAATTAGGCCTAGATGATGGTACATGGATGGTTGATGCCTCAGCTAGAAATAGCTGTGCCAGATGGAGGCTGCAATTGCTGGGAAATTTTTATTTCTCCTTAGGCTTTGGCAGAAAAAAAAACAAAAACAAAAACCAAAAAAACCCCAAAAACCTACTAGTTTTGTTGTCCTGTCAGAAAATCCCTCCAAAACAGATTTTTGTTCCTATTTTTTTTCTCTGATTGTTGAAAAAAAAAAAAAAAAGGATATATCTTTTATTTTTCTTTCTTTTTGGCAGAAATCTCTATCAAGCTGAACTCCCCCCCCAACATTAAAAAGAAGGCTGATGGAATGTTTTTGACCGAATTATGGAGAGCAATATTCACCTGGGTAAGGTGACGAGAATTTGCCCCTCAAGGAATAACTGAAGTGTAATGTAAAACATCAAAGGTGGGTTTTTTTTCTTTTTGGTTCTTTTTTTTTTTTTGCCTTATACCTGAGCTATCTCTGAATCATATCAAATAATCTTCTCGTTTCATAACACCATACAATGCAGGCTGAAAGTGTATGTGATCTGCTTTGTGTACTGCTGAATGGATGATTAAACTGTCTAACCTGAGGGATATTCATCCAGGGCCTGCCCCAAATAAAGTGAAGTCAGGGGAAAGACTCCCACTGACTTCAGAGGGCTTTGGAGCAGACCCATAATCAACCAGGTTCTAATATACTTCAGGTGGTGTCTACAAGACTGCCTGGGGACACGTAAAAGGAGCTAAAGATTGCATGTTTGTGAATTAAACATGGTAGGCCTGATCCAGGCAATTGGCTGCCACAGAAGAGCGGAAGCCATCTCCCCCATCCTCCCGGGCTCCTCGGATCATTTTCCCTTTCCTGCAGTTCATTGTGTCCAGGATTTATTGACAAAGCAAAGCTCTCGCCATGCAGCTGGTCCACATTTTTGATAAACAGTGACAAATCAAGTCAGGAGTGATGGTTAATCTGCCCTTGGACCCTTCAAGTGGTGCTGATTTTATATCTAATTAAAGTAAATAGCAGAGCTGATCTGTGCCACTTCCCTTCCAGGCCAGTTTGGAGGGTGGCAGAACCCACACCTCTCCCTATGACTTTGTGGCCACCACAGAGTGATCCTGAAATGTTCAGGGTTAGTGCCTCAGCTCCAAGGAAGCGAAGGGAGACAAAGCTAACGTGTAGCAGAACCAGGCTTGGACATCCTTCAGGAAAGCAAATGATACTCATATGGGGACAAATTGTACTGTGTGTAGAGGGAAATGATATTTACACCCATGTAAGTGTTTGTCTAGTCTAGGCAATGGACATCTAGTGAGAAGCTGTCAGGCAGCAGGTTCAAAGCAGACTAGAGGAGGTGGAGTGCCTGACTGGTGATGGAAATGCCATGGGGATCTCCTTGCTTCAGAAGGATGGAAGCTTGTAGGGGAGGCAGGATGGGTTCAGAGAAAGGAAACCTAGCAGGGGTTAGGAAATGCAAAGACCCTTATCATTAAGTAGAAAGTTCCTGAGCTGCCAAGTGTTGGATAATAGGAATATGTTTGGGGGAAGCACCACTGTATGGGACAGCCTTCCCTCAGCAACCTTTCGGGACCATGAGGCCAGACAGTGAATTTGACAGTCTGATCCAGCAGAGCCATTTTACGTTTCTATATTTATAGTAGTGTAAGTTGAAAGCATCATTTCAAACTTCCATCTTAGTACAGGCTGATGGAGAGTGCGGGCTGGCCAATCCTATCGATCTGCATTAGCACCGAAGACACTCAGCTTGCTGCAGCAGTTCTCATTCTAAAACAAAGCTGGCTAAGGTAAGGAAGACAAATTGCTCTCTGCAGATGCCTATTTCTCTCAATTCAGTGCAGAGGAAGCCTGAAGAGCTAATTTAAGCCAAGCTTTTAGACCTTTCCCAGGGCAGGAATGCATGGACACCTGTAGATATGGGGTGTCTGTCATGTGTGGTCTTATATGGCTACATGGCCTCCAGAGATGGAAGGTTTCAAAGCAAGACACAGACCTAAACCATAGGTGAGGTGTTCTTCCACAAGAAGGACATGGACCAGTTGGAGTGGGTCCAGAGGACACCACGAAGATGATCAGAGGGCTGGAGCTCCTCTCCTATGACGACGGGCTGAGAGAGTTGGGGTTGTTCAGACTGAAGAAGAGAGGACTCTCAGGAGATATTACTGCAGCCTTCCAGTACCTGAAAGGGACCTACAAGAAAGCTGGGGAGAGACTTTTTACAAGGGCTTGTAGTGATAGGACTAGGAGTAATGGCTTCAAAATGGAAGAAGGTAGATTTATATTAGAAATTAAGAAGGAGTTCTTCACTCTGAGGATGGTGAGACACTGGAACAGGTTGCCCATCGCTGGATGAGTTCAAGATCATGGATGGGACTTTGAGCAACCTGGTCTAGCAGGAGGTGTCCCTGCCCATGGCAGGGGCGTTGGAACTAGATGATCTTTAAAGTCCCTTCAAAATCAAACCATTCCATGATTCTGTGAGCCTCCTTAGTCACAGGAGAGGTACGGGAGATGAAAAATCCACCATATCTTCTTCTGCCATGCAGCTTATCAGCCTTGTTTTGTTTCACTGAGTTATGGGGAGAGCCAGGGAATTTCTCTGAGGTGGGAGAGGAAAGTCTGATGAGCTCCTTTACTCTACTTACTGTGTTCTTGCTCACCCACTGCCCTAGTGTAGGCACCTTCCAGTGGTGCAACATGTCATGAGTATTCTCTCTGTCCTGATGCAAGAACTGCTCATGAAGCATAAAGCTTTTGGTTTTGCAGGGAAATATTATTTCCTACATCCAGGCTGCTCTGCATTTCTCATAGAAGAAGCTGTTTGTGAAGGGCAACCTGGCTGGAGATGGCTGGAAGCGAGATTTGTGGTGCACTGAGACTTGCAGCTCCACTGCACCCTAAGCTGTCCCCAGCACCTGGGCCAGCAATTTTGAAATCATGCCCCCAAATCATAATCATGATCAGTAGCATCAAAACCATTGGCTGTCTTAGTGGCAGAAGGTTGGACAACCTTTGATGGGCAATAGGAGAGCAACACTCATAAGAGAGCTGTGGTGAGATGCCCTGGCCTTGCACTGGTGAAGCTTCATTAAGGCCCTTCATTAGAGCAGAGCTCATCTTCAAGTTCAGGGAAACAGATTCACATCCTAGTGAAGATAATGTGAGTTCATGGCTTTCCCACAAGTTATCAAGTGAAAATAAACCATTGTCTCTTCAGACAAAGCTCTCAGCTCACGGGAAAGGTAAGGACCACTTTGTCCCTGCTTTGACTGTAGGCCCCTGAGGGCCAAAGGAGAGCAGATGCATTTGGTAGCCAGGGCAGTGTGTGCCTAAATGTGGATATATGTTGTCAAAAGATAATAAGAGCTGTCATACTTTGGTGGAGAAAAAAATTACTGTCTTCTTCCTCTCCAGCATTTTCAGTTTATCCCTGGTAGCACAGCAGGGAAGCAGACCTGACAAGAAAGCAAGGAGACTCTTCAAAGTATCAGGGAATGTGTTTATTATAATTGAACAAGAGATTGTATTTATTTTTGCTGTCCCTGGCAGGGAATATGCGAGCAGTGGGAAGACTGGAGCAATGAGCATGTCATGAATGTTAAGGTCATTTATCATAGCTTTGAATGCTGTTCCTTTCCAGACAGCAGCTGCTTGTCACAGTGTGAAACCTCATTCCCTACCCTGTAAAGGTGACAATCCAAAGAGACAGTTATGACTGAGGAAGTGTTACTGCCCCCATTTTGCTGCAAGAGGTCAAGGAACATCATGGGAAAGTGATCTGCTAAAGGT
Source organism: Megaceryle maxima (assembly GCA_024605025.1). Taxonomy (NCBI): domain Eukaryota; kingdom Metazoa; phylum Chordata; class Aves; order Coraciiformes; family Cerylidae; genus Megaceryle; species Megaceryle maxima. The sequence goes on along the minus strand of JANHGN010022437.1, from coordinate 2,620 downwards.
CACACAGTGCTATAGCAGAGTTAGGTGTCAAATCCATACTTCCCAATGTCTCCATCACAAAACTATCCCTGCTGAGTCAGCCTGAAACTCTCTGGCATGGCTCCAAACTCATCCTTCCTTGGTGCTGTTACAGGAAAGAACAATAGATTGCAACATTCCTTGCCTAAATTTACCTATAGCTGCTTCACACAGGAGCATGAGTGCTGCTGGAAGAACATTGATCCTGCCTAGTGAATGCAGGAGCATTTAATTTTCCTCCCTCCAAACCCCATAAGTCACCTGCCCAGATAGAGACTGCTTCTCTTCCAAGGGATTTTCATAGTGTGTAAGACCTGTTCTTAACCACAGGACAACTGGAAGTGTATTAAACCTACCAGAAATAATACCAGCAGCTGGGAGATGCAGTCACCAGAAACTTGTGATCTGTTTCCACGCATTACAAATCTGCCTGTGTTTTATAGTAGCAATGTTTAGTTCGCACACCATGATCTTAGAAGAAAGGGTTAAAATGTGTTAGGAGCTGAATCTTGCTCTGGAGATCTGATAATCTAATTACAGCAGTTCAGGTCCCTTCTCTACCCACAGTGCAATAATATTTGTATCCAGGAGTGATACGGATCTGATTCCACCCAGTTTGAGCTCTCTCCAAACAGCAGACTTACTCCCCACGTAACATGTGCTGCTTGTACTTGTGCACCTCTCCTTTTTCCTGAGGGTGGGGGGAGTTTTCTCCCCAGTTTTGGTGAACAGATGAGCTCCTGACCTCCGGTGTGATGAAATGCTTTGGATGAAGGAATGCTGCTTTCCCACTTGCCATTGGCAATCTGTTTCCACTAGGAGAAAGTGATGCTCAGTGCCTCTGTGGGGAGGGTGCTGGAAGCAGGAGGAGGGATGACTTCTGAACTGACCTCAGAAGTGGCCTTTGGCTGGCCAAGCTGCTGCAACCAGGTCCTTAGCTATTAGGAGGTGTTGGTTCAATAAATGTAGGAAAACATGTCAATTTGCAGCAGAGGAATTGCCCCAGCCCACTGCACGTCAGAAGTTTCACCGCGTGACTCACTCCTTAGGCTCCTCTGACTGTACAGACCATATTTCCCCTACTTCTTACAGGACTTGGACACCTTGCTCACTTATAGGCACCCACCTGCAGACACGTACAATTCAGTGTCTTACCTGCAAGCTGCATCCTGCCCTCCCTGCCCACCTACATGTCTGGCTCTCAGATCCTCACCAAAACTCCTCAACTCTTTCTAAGAGTGGGATTAGTTTCACCAACTTCAGGTGTTTCCAGAACAGATGTCTACATCTAATCACCCTCATCTCTCTTTTGAGCTGAAGTAGAGAAATTGGAGCTATGCACCTGCTTTTTTTTTTTTTTTTTTCTGAGGTCTGCCTCAGGAATGGGTGAATTGGTCCCTAGACCTCTACGGCAAATGGAAAGGGGCAGATCTGCTTTAGTGGGATCAATTCCCTCCCCACATGTAAGGCAAATATCGTGAAAACCATCAAAGGGCATGGAGGGCAGAGACTCATATTACTGCTCCCCCAGGGAAACAGTTATAATTCATCTGCCCTGGCCTTCAGACCATGCTGCTGCTAGGCAGGAGATTTGGAGGGACAGAGAGGTTAAGTGAGATAAGACAAACTGACCACAAACCATTGATTCGTTTCACTGCCCATGGAAGAGGTCTTTTTTCTTTTTGCTCTAACACCTAGAGAAACCAGTGTGTTTCTCTAATTGTTGAAGGAATGAGGCCAAGTCCCTCTTCTGATGTAAATCCCCCTGAATGCATCCCGCTATTCACAGTACGGACAACTTCATTTGCTCTGAAAGCAGCACAGGGAGCCACGCTGGGCCCAGGTTGACTGACTGACACCGAGAAATAGAATTCAATGGCTCTGATTGTTAAATGCCACTCAAGCAGTGAAGAGGAACAGCCTGAGTGGGCTTTCCTAACCAGTGAGTCACTCCAGTTGTGTTTCACTGGAAGGACTCAGATGTGTTTGTCTTCTAACTGATGCAGGCTTTCCACCAGTGTTGCTGCTTGGGGTCCACAACCACCAGTCCTAGGAGGTAAAGGGAAAATCTCCCTTTGTCCTTCCCAAGGGCCATTGGGTGCAGTGCTTCTCTGTTTTCCTTCCCTCTCCTCAAGGTTTGCATCGGAGGGGAGGAAAAGTCCTCAAACCACCCTTTCACATTGTGTTTCCAGCATCTGGCTGGTCTAGAAAAATCAGGGCTGGGCACACCAAATCATGTTCAGACTTAAATCCCTTCCAGATTTATAAAGATTTTCCAGAGCTTAAGTACATTTCTAATTGTCCCACCACCTGTATTGAAATGTACTGTATGTGTTAATCTCAAATTCTTTTCTTTTTCCATAATCTTTTCAAGTTTACTGCACTCAGGCAGTAAATCCAATTAGGTCCATGGGTTCTAGTAGAGAGCCAAATTTACTTTTCAGCTCCAGACATTCTTTCCCTTTTTCTTCTTTTTTCTTTTTCTTTTTCTTTTTGTTTTTTTTTCTTTTTTTCTTTTTTCCTTTTTTTTTTTTTATTTTTTATTTTTTTTTTTTTTTTTTTTTTTTTTCTTTTTTTTTTTTTTTTTTTTCTTTTTTTTTTT
>JANHGN010022436.1:20363-32374 GCA_024605025.1 Megaceryle maxima | reverse complement strand
GTAGACAGGACAGGTGACCCCAACTGACCAATGAGTTATTTCATCCTATACATGTCATATTCTCTATAAAGCTGAGGAATCATGAGGGGCTTTCCCCTCTTTGCCGGCTTTGCTGGCTTTGCTCAGCTTTGCTTGGGGCATCTTCTCATTTTCTTACATCCAAGGAGGACTGTGTCCATTCTGCCTTTGATCCTGACCTGTGTGTTCCTGGATCCAGTTCCAGAATCCAGCTCCTGAACACAGCTCACATCTGCTGCTGGGCCCAGTCTGGGACTCTCCTGGTGCCTGCTCCACAGCATCAGTGGTGATGGTGATGTAATTATCATCAGGGGGGTTGGGTTTGATACTGGTTTTGTATATGTTTGTATATATTCCATTTGTTATTGTAATTATTTTCATTTTAATTAGAGCTGTTCTAGTTTCCTTCTCTAATTACTAAGTCTCTCTCCCTTATGCCCTTTCTCTTCCCCTCTGGGGAAGAAGGGGGATTAATGGAGAGCATCTGCCCTGACACTAAACCATGACAGTGTGCACAACCAGAATCACTGCCACAGGCTGCGTGGAGCCAGTTCATGAAGAATATCTAGCTCGGGGTGACACTGTAGTTTATGTCTTCCTTTCACAGTTCACTTTCATTGATTGTTCCTGAATTGTTTTCCAAGAGAAAGCTGGCTTATGAGCCCCCAGCTGTCTGCAAAGCTTGGCAGCTGGGGTGAGGAGGAAGGTGGAGGATGAAGAAATTGCTTTTGATGTTTTCCTTGCAGTTGCTTCTCAGGTGGCTATGTTTCAACAAATCGTCTGCTTCTTGGTCCACAGGCCAGTGTTCCCTGTAGAGGTATGGAATTGGACAGGGTCTTTTTGAGCTACACGGTGCAGACACTTCCCATGGCACAGGGTTTATTGAATAGCACAGAACATTCAGAGGAGACAAAAAATTTCTCTTTGAGAATGCACAAAGATGAGACTGCAGTGCCTATTAACTGATAAGAAAGATACAGGAATCGTGCTTTCTGATTCTACTTTCAGTGTCCTCGATGAAAGTCTAATGAAGGTGGTACTTTTGAGGTCTCCAAGTTGTCATTTTTGGTTATCTTTTCTAAGTCACAAATGACTTGCATAGACTAGAAAAACATCAGCTACAGATAGGAGACCTTTCTGAAGAATCTGCAAAGGTCTTCTCTAGATGACAGTAGCAAAATGGTTGCATCTTCAAACATAAGGGGTGTGCTTTGAAATGTACAGTTATTATTAAAAAAATAAACAGGGGGCTCTCACAGATAAAAAACAGATATGTCTGCACTATGGTCAAAGGTGGTATGTTACCTTGTGTGTGAATAATGTGATTGGATTGATACTGAATACATTGCTACCACCACCAGTTTGGTTGAGTCTGCATAGGGGTTCACACAGCATTCTGGTCACAGGCTGAGTGCTCTTGTCTGCTCTGTTACTCAAACAATCTAATTTGAAGCAGTGGGTGCATTTACATGATCTGCAATTACAGCTCATTTGCAGTGCAGTCATGCAAAGAGTTACCTGCATTGTTCAAGGCTGCATCTTCTGAGATGTGCTAGCTACAGCGAGGTAACATAAGCTCACTGGGGTGTACCAACTTTGGCCACCACCACTGAGTCCAGACAGGTTTGAAATGTTCCTCTTGCCCAATGTCAAGTCCCTCTACTGAGGATTGAGAACAAAGACTCTTTAGTGACAGGGTTTCACCACAGAGACATAAAAATATTTTAAGAGACAACTGGGGTGTTTACAGTGTAGAAAGATGAATGCACATGACTGAGAGCACCTTGAAAAACTAACTGTCTCAAAAGGTGGATCATGTTTTAAGGTACCTTAATATTTCTAAAATTTCAGTGTAAGAAATTTGAAGCAGAGTGAAGTTGGCATGAAAGAACCAATACTGATGCCATTTTAGAACCTGACTTTGAGCATGCAATAGCCTCCAGAGTGACACAAAGGGCACAAAAATGTAAAAATAAAATAAAGATTAGATGAAAAAATTATGGATCAGATTAATGAAGAGTGGCAAAACCTTCCTTTTTAAAGACATACCAAATTAACAACAACCAAATCTTATTATCTGAGATAACTGGGGCAGTGGGTAGTGCTGGGAGAGAGCTTACTTCACAGTGGTGTACCTGCTGAGTGACCAAGTAGAGGTTTTCTATAGCCAACACTGTCACCCTGACATGTTTCCCATGCAATAAATACACCACAGTTTCACAGATCTGATTTACTGAGCTAGATGCAAGAATCACTGGGTGAAATGTATGGTCTGCATCATGCAGCTGGTCAGACTCTGGTGATGCTATTGGTCTCTTCTGACCTTAAAACCCATGAATCAGAGCACAGTGATGAACACTTCCTGCATTTATAACCAGAGTCGAGAACCAGGAGGAAGAGAGCTACAGAGAAGAATAAGACCTATGAGGTTGTGTGGGAACTCATGTTGCATCCTTTCAAAATGCCTTTACACAAGGAAGGAATGCAGCAGGAGCAGGAGAAGTCACAGCTCAGGAGCTCCTGCATGCTGCCTTGGTGCAGATGGTTGGTGCTCAACAAATGGACTATCACAGAGCAGAAAGGCCAGAGCCTGGGGAAAGTTGGAGGAGCTTCAAGTATGATTTTTAAGTGTCTAAATACAAAACTGTGGTGCTGACTCAGCTGTTATTTATCCCCACAGGCAGCTGCATTTCAAGGGAACTTAGGTTTTTATGCTAAATTTTTCCAGGTGGCTGAAGTTTTTTCTCACTCCCAATAAATTTCCAGAGATCAATAATGACTTTTGTTTTCTCTCTTGAGAAGCATGAGCCAATGGGTTTTCTCAGATTGCCTCTAAGGCCAGGAGGTTTCAACTTTTACCAACTTTAAAAACACTGTAAGGGAGAACTTTTGTTCATACAACAGCACTGAAGCACAAGGGGGATATCCACACCCAATCCTTTTGCTTCCATGAGGGTGTCAAATCCCTTTTTCTGGCCTCTCAGGAAACTGCTGTAACCACTAGTCTATAAAGTGGTGTAGGAAAGAATTCAAGATTCGTGGTCAGAAGAAGCGAGGTTGGTTCAGCTCACTTCCAGTAGCGTACAAAAGGAGCTGGATCTGCTCTCAAGGGTAGAAGAAATTGGAGTTTTACAAGAAAACCACTGAGAATGGCCAAGCAGAAGTGGAAGATTTAGGCAGATATTGTGTTACTGTTCATACAAACAGTATAGTCACTCTTGGTAGGCAATAGGTTAGTGTTGGATCTCATCTCTATTCAGATCACAGTAAGTGGTCTCTTGTCTTCTAAATCAGATTTTTTTTTTTCTTTTTAAACCACAGAAAAACACAGAAAGACACCAAATCAAAGACTCTATTTAAAGCAAGGGTCATTAAAATGCAATATTTGTTATTTAAGTTTGGCTATGACAGTAAGCTGGTATCTCTTCTGTGTGCTCCAGATACAGTGTTTTCTTTCCCGTTGAAGTCCAAAGATGGCCTTCTTTTCTAAATAACCTGATATTTCTATGATAAATGAGAAATTCCCCCCAGAAGTCAGTGGGAATTTTTCCTTTAATATTCAAAGGTTTTGAATCAAATGAAAACAAAACAAAACAAAACCAAACCAAACCCAACCAGCCAACCAAAAAACTTGCATTGCTGGATGAACTGAAGAATTTTAAAAGGGCACTTTCTTCTGTATTTGTTTTACTTCCACCCCACTGGGATAACTTCAGCTTTCTGAGCTTTCTCTGTCCCCTGGGTGCTGCCAAGGGGATGCCATCCCTGTGTACATCCCCAGTTCCCGTCCTCGTGGACACTCTCTAATCCTTCCTCTGAGTCTCAATTAGCAAGAAACCACACTTGTGGCTCTTAGAAATGAATATGCTGATTAGTGACCAGTAGTTTCATGCATAAAGGCCAGCTGGCAGTTGAAACTGAACAGAAAAGATACTGATTTTCATGAAAAACACTGGAATTTATTATCTTTGAGACCTCTACCCTTCTGTCAGTGTTGATCAGTGGGTTTACAGGTTATTGAAAGAGACTGACAGATGGCTGGACAGGCACAAAGCATGATCCCACAAGCCCAGTTTTCTGAGGCTAAAGACCATGATTAACTATTGAAAAACAAAATTGAATGTACCTGGATTAATCTTATCTCTAGCAGTGATTTATAAACATCTTCCAGAATAACATGCAGCATGAGTTATATACTGGTGATGCACATCTAGAAACTTTTCCAGCATTATGAACTTCTAAACTTCTGGGTTTGATAGCATCCTCCTCCACACAGCAACAAATTCAAGTCAGCTAAAGAGATAAGCAGCTTATCTCTTTTTAAGTTGCTTTTTCTTTCCTCTTTCCTGCAGCTACTTCATCAGTTAGAAAGCTCATGGAAAAAGGGCATTCCTAGGAGAGATTCACTAAGTGAGAGAAGGAAAGAGCAAAATGCAAACACAGCTGATCCCCAGTGAATTAAAACTTCCCCTGAATACTGTCACAAATAGATACATGTACTCCTAGCTTTGCTTCTTGGGATTCTTCTTTCTTATGCATCGTATGCTAATTAACTTACCAGTCAGCCTGCAACATTTGATTTGGCATTTTTGCTGCTTCTCGCTTGTAAATTTACATCAGAGAAGAGACAGGGCAAAATTATTAATGAAAATGTATCCACAGGTGTCTTTCCAAAGGAAGAGAGAAGATTCTACTTTCAGGTTTCCTTTTAATGCATCTACATTTATCTCTGAACCCCACTAATTTGCATAGGCAAGAGGATAAAAGCAGTAACAAACATCTTGGCTGCTTCTGCATTTCCCCCACAGACAGAATTATATACCTGCTGTTCTCTTCTGTGCCTGTTTCTCTCAGGAAGCAGACAGCACTGGTTTTGCTCTCTGCTCTTGGGTCTTTTGAGTGGTATCCCAAGTTGTGTCTGGCAGAAAAGAGGATTGCTCAATGATCTGAGACATGGTAGGTGGCATTTCTCTGTGCAAAAGTGTCTGGAACAGAGCTACTGCAGAGAAAGAGGGACATTATGTCAAGGGTTAGGTAGTAGTAAGTGTTCGGAAGTAAAAGCCTGAGATGAACTGAATCATGGCCTAACAATTAGCTATTTAGCTCAGATGATGTTTCCTCTGATGAAGTCCCCCCATTGTGACCACTGAGCACTGAAGCAATGAGAAGGAACCATGGAGGAGATACTAGCAATGTCACAAATGGTTGAGCGGGAATGAAGGAGGAAGAATGAGCTTTATTTCCCTCTTGATGTGTATGTATGTGCCTGTCTTATCCTGCAGCTAGAGCAAATTAGTCTTAGTTGCTCAATAAATGGGAGGCATCACACAGCAGTAAATCTGGAAGATGGATGTGAAGAGAGGAGAATGTACAAGAAGATCAGCTCAAAGTGGATGTGTTGCTTGAGGAAAAAGTGCATTTTTTTTCACAGTCAGTTAGGAGGTACCTTTTCCCCAGGCACTGACAACATGCAGGGCAACAGCTAGGCTGATCTGCATGTCTAACTTCAGTAAATATAGCAACAAGGGTGGGTAGCTGTTAGATGATCACTGCTCTTCAGGTGATGAAATGTGGGCTCACCAGTCTGTCTGCAGTGCCCTGCTTTTGAAAGCTCAGTCATTTATTTTTCGGTCTGTCACAGAGTTGTCCCTTACACCATGATACACGGGCGAGTGTTCATTGCCCAGTGCTCCATTAGACACGCTTTCTTCTGTGTTCTATTTGGACAGTTATTCTTTCTGAAGTTTATACTTTCTGACCAAATGATTTATTTCTTCTCTTTTTTTTCTGCTATGATTTGCTACTGATGACTATCCAAAGCTTTTCATCAAAATAATGTTTTATAATAAAGAGGTGAATTCACTGAACTGTCCCAACCCCAACAAATGAAAAGAAAAACACCTTTGATTGTGAAACTGAAAATGTCAACTGACAATTCAGCTGCTGAGCTTTTCTTAAATTATATTTTTTCTATTCTAGCTGCATATTACCATTTCTTAGCTCCCCGCCCCGATTTTCAGCTGTGGAACAATAAGGAATCTGGATTTTTTTTTTTTTTTTGACTCAAAAAAAAATTCTGATCAACTCTTACAACCAACCTATGGCTGCAAAACAACCCAATTCTAATGTAATTTGCATGAGTATTATATCACCCAAATACTCCTGACAATTCAGTGAACTTTGTCCTGCATTTCACCAGAATACTTATGACCCATATTGGGCACAGCAGAGCTGTTAATGAAACTGGAACAGTATAATTACAACACGCTCATCCTTGAAGATGCAGGCAGATGTGGGGAAGTGTACTCCATTTGTCTCATTGAAATATCATTGCAAATTACCTCTGTGCTAACTATGTTTAAATAGGAAATAAAGAGGAAAAAAATCTTCCTCGATAATGACAAGACAAGAATATCCATAAAAAGGAAATAGAGATGACATACTTCTTTGCCTGTGACATACATTTTTTACATGGCTTAAGGGCTTTGCTTCCTGAGAGTTTACGTCGTCAACTGTCAGGGTCCTTCCATGCATGATTTATGTATGCATAATAAAGACATTGTGGTTGAGAAACTGATCTGTGATTCCAACATCTTTGAAACTAGCAGTAATAAAATATACAGCATATGAATAATATAGGGTTTAGTTAAAAAACATCAAGCTTTTAAAAATGGGAAGCATATTTATTTTCCACTGCTTCATCTTTTTCTTTTTTTTTTTTTAATGTAAACTGAGTGATAGTTCTAAAAGGAGACAGGCCAAAGATTTTAATTCCAGGGGCCACGATGTGCACAGAGCATTGTATGTGCCCCCATGCTCCCACTGCAAATTCCAGGTGCTCTATGAGAGAGCAATTGGTAGTCCAAACTCAGTGCAAGTCATCTCCATTCAGGTTTAGAAAAGGACAGACTGCAAAGCTCTTGGAGGATGCATTTAAATAATCTCTTCCTAAAATTTCATGAGACTTCCCGTCCCACTTTTGCAGAAAGGCTTGTGTACTGGTGTTTGGGTTTTGGCAAGCATGTTGAGATGACATCAGCAAAGATCACTGCGGGCATGCACACACACCATGCTATGATGAGCAGTATTGTGATAGCTCTCAAGCCAATGGGTCTTGCTGAAATGCACCTCATCCAACCCGTTAGCCTGCACACTTCCTGCCTTGCACAGACAACAGGTCTAGGTAATAGAGCTGGTTTTCTTTGTGCTGCTAAGGCTACATCCCTTCTGAAAATTTCACCAATTCAGAGACTAGATGAAAGAAGCTTTGTTATCTTATGTGATAAAATCAAGATAGAGCAAGTCAGTGATTTGGATAGAATCAGGGGGGAAATCTTGTGATAGCCAGTCACTAATTCCTGCTGCCTTGTCCATCCCTGTGAAATTATCCATTTTATATTGATAGAACTTTCTCGGGTGTCTAGGGAAATTTCACTGGTGCCGTGTTGCAGTCACATTTTAAAATTTGCTCCTGTTCAGGTTAATGAAATGAAATGGAGTATTAGATCCTGCTTAATGACAACAAGAATATGGCAAAGGTACAAAACCCTTCAGGAGTTATCTCCAAATCTACATTAAAGTTCTCATTTGGCTCTGTAAGTAGGCAAAGCGGACAGAGGTCCTTCATAGCCTCGGAATCTATTTTAATTATCCCCTCCCTGGATAATCATTAATGGGGGAGGAGAGGAGTGCCTGAAAGTGAAAATGCTAATGGGTTCCCCTGAGAGTGTGAGTCCAGAACATCAAGGAACATATGATGGGGTAATGGCTTCTCCAACACATTGCTGCTGGCTTGGAGGGGGGAATGCTGCAGTTGAGATGCTGATGACATTCTTCAATGACTTGAAGACTTGAGCCGTATGTCTTCATAAAAGCAAAGCCATTCTTCCACTGAAATATTCAAGGGGAAAGGAAAATCTGTAGCTAAAACTTGGGTGTTTGACATAGTCAATTGCTGTCAGAGTGAATAAGGAAGGGAAGGTCGAAAGGGGATCTGAAGGAGGTGGGAGATGTCTTCACCAGAGGTTAGGGTGCTGCTTTTTAATATCAGCTCTCCAAGTGATTTATAAAGTGGAAAGAGGCCTCACAACAAACCTGAGAAGGAAAACCAGTTTATACTTGTACTATGTCAAAGAAATGACAAGGCTTTTGGAAAAAAAAAAAAAAAAGACCAGACACTTGTGGGACACAGTGTGCATCCATGTCTTGAAAAAGTCAGGTTCTGAGGTGTTATATCAGGTCTAGCACATCAGAGCTTTGTTAGACCACTAGCTAAGGATATTATTAGAAATCATCCACCTCCCTTTTAGGTGTTCTAGGTGTCAGACAAACAACACATTTGAATTGTCTGTAGTGAACAGGCACTGACTATTAAAAATAATGTTTTTCTTCAGAGTCTTGAAACCAGTTCTGCTGTTCTTGGATGGAATTTGCCACATTAAATGCCAGGACAGAAGATGGAGTCACTTCTTGAAGTGATTCTTCCATTTTCTCAGGTGTTTTACCCTGTGGTCCTCCCTTCAGCTGAAAACAGTCTGTGGAAAAGCCTTTGCAAGCAGGTGGCATCAGACTACATGAATATTATTTCTTTAGTAGCCAGTTTGCTCTGAAAATAGCTTAAATTGGAGTTTCACATTTGTTATTCCTCCCAGATTCTATGCATTGAGTTCACAAGACTATTTTTTCAACTTTTCCCAACTCATCACCAAATCTGACAGATGTCTGGAGTTCATGCCAGCTCAAATCCAACCCTTGTGCTGCCTAATGAGCATTGAAGTTGGTGCCACCCTTGCCATTCAGCCCTTTTCACACCATAGGACCTCCCGGAAGGACCCGTGAAGCCAGGGACAAAGCTCATGGCAGTATCTGGGAGCAGATTACTCCCTGGCCATCACACACAAATGTTGGGTCATTCAAAGGCACATGAGAAAAAGTTGTTGATGTGGTGACAGATGGGCACATGAAATCTTGGGAAAAGTACCTCACATTGGTTTGCAGCCATGTTTATCAACATTTGGGTCACATCATTTCTGCATTTCATACAGGGAGGATGGTTGGGGTTCTCCTGTATGACCAAGCCCCTGGGGCTGTCTGTAAAAAACCATTATTTCTACATTAAGACTAGAGAGAAGGATTCCATAAACTGTCTAGTGAAAGACTAATAAGGCTAGATGCTCTTAGAGGCTTTATGAACAAGACAAAGCCTGGTGCACTCTTTTCTAGGACCTGTCCGCACATGGGCCCTTTGGGGCTTGGTACAGAGATTAACCAAACTAGCTCCAGCTGCACCTCAGCTAATTGGTGCCCTGGTGTCAATTAGTCTGCTGATATCACCATATTTCCCTGACTGTAATGCTTTCAGGGTCCAAAGCTGGTGTCTTGGCATGGTGGAGATAGGACCCTGTCTGTCCTGGCTTTGCAAAGTGGATGAGGTGAAAATCTGCTGGAAGTGAATGCAGGATGAGGAGAGGGTGGGGTGCTGGTGCTGAGGACTCATGGTCAAAGTTGGACCATGACATCATGGCCCCTCTCCTCAAATCACACAAGACTAATTTAGGGAAGGCTGCTTCTCTGCTGCTGTTCTCTGTATCAAGACAAGATGTTACAGCTTTTTCTCTCTCTGTCTTCTGCAGCTGTCACCAACTCATTCCAACAGTCCAACATTAGGAGTGTTTTGAGCTAAAAAGCCCTGCTTGGATGATCATGCTTATCTCAACAGAAAGGCTTTGAAAGCCTGGCCTAGACAAGATGTGTGTGATACACACCATAGTCCCTCTTATAGCCATTTATAAAGAGTTGTTTTTTAAAACCAAGCTTTTCTGTGATGATTTTCTTCCATTCTTGTGTCAGCTCACTAAACATTGGCCACCAGGACCTACTGCATAAACCCAAACCATATTAAACAGATTAGGTTTATAGCCAAATCCTAACACCCTGTTTGGGGAATGGCTACAATCCCTGTCTGTTTCTACAGTTTTGTGGGTTGCGGGTTTTTTGGACAAAGTTAAATTTTTTTACTTGCCTGAAACATTTTGGATGTGTTTAACACCACCATACTGCTAAAGTAAAACACATAGATGCAACCAATCCATTTATTTAAGAACAGTACTAAAAAAATCAAACAAACCTAAGCCACAAACCTATCTGTAATGTATATCCAAAGCTTGTTAAATGGAACTGACAAGTTTTTATGAACTAGCTTATATATTTATGTGTGTATTTATGTTTTATTTTCATGGACTGTATTTTTGTTAGAACATAGGAAATGTCCTCTACCTTTCAATTTCCATTGTGGCCCAACACAATCACGTGCTTTCCCATGAATAAAAACCCACTACTCCTAACAGTGCTACCAGAAAGCTGATATAGAAAAGAACATTGCTAAATATCACAGTTTTAGTTTTCAAAGGAGAAGGAAAGATGGGGGGGTTGGGGGGGGGAAGCCATGTAGGATGATGTCAGCTGACAAAAGGATACATGATAGTTCCAAAAACTTGGATAAATCATTACCAACTAGGGGCATTCTGAGCAATGTCTCTACAGAATCAGTCCTATGCTTGGGGCTACCAGATGTTTTTATCTTGTAATCTAGAATTAAAGTCACCACTGACAGAATTTGCAGCTGATGAAGATTGGTAGAAGTATAAATAACTCCAGGGACAATGTAAGCTAGATGACTGGTGAAGCTTGACTTATTCAGGCAAAACATGTTTTAATACAGCCAAATGCAAGGCAGTCCATGCAAGAGCACAGAATACATGCTTTGTTCCTATCATATAGTTATGAAATTTCATATGTAGGAAAGGGACAACCTTCCTGCAGGCAAGGAATGTGAGGAATGTTTACATGGTAGGGGTCATGATGGGTGACTAACTCAACCTGAGATTCACATTGTGCTGAGACACTGAGCATTCCTGGTTGTTCCAGGACAATGTAATGATGCCTGAATGGACAAAGATGTCTGCTGTGAATGGCAGTAGGGATGTTCCAGCAGAGACAGATGACCTTGATCTGAGGGATGGTTTTCAGCCTCCCATTAGCAGGTGTAATGATGTTTTGTGTAGAGCCTGTTGTCTTCCAAGATGAGCAGATGAGCTAGGAAATGAAAGCTAAGGAGCTCAAGCCACAGAGGCTATGCCTTCATAGTAATACATTTGAAAAATATTATAATTAAAATCTTGACAACATGACACAGTCAGTGAACAAGGAATGTGACATAAATATGACATGATGAATTCCTAAATGGGTGAGTATAAAAGATATTGCTTAGAAGATAAATAGGACACAATTTATGAAGAATTGAATTTTGTAGGTAATATCTAAGGAGCCCAGACTGCTCAAAATTGAGTTTGACCTAAAAACGTGTGATACAGTGATCAAATTTTCAGCAAAGATCTTGGAGCAGACAGGAACCTATGTCTGACCATGAGTTCGGCATGGGAGGTCTCCACTAAGTGCTGAACATTAATTCAGATATGGACAAGGTGTCTACCTAACTTATTAGTGACCATGCTTATTACACTCTCCCTACCGGAGACCCTAGATCATTTCTTGTTTCTGAAATATCCCACTTCTGACCTCATTCCTCTTGTTTTTCCCTTACTGACATTAGTCAGCTAATCTCACCTGAAGACACAACCCACACTACTGCAGAATAATTACTTCCCTGGCTGTTAGCCTTCAGAACCAAGATGCATCTAAAGCTTTAGGTATTTATATGGATGTATATAGTGCTATAAGTACTGTAAATACTCCATATGCTGTAATTAATGGCTGTTAATGTTCAAAGTCATGGTTCTTTCTTAGATGCATTTTCCCACTTCAGTGATTCACTTCTGATTACAGCCTTGCACCTGCATACAAGATCAAGGTGAGGGAACTGGTAATGCTGCATGCACCCAGTTTGCTGTCTTTCAAGAATTTAAAAAAAGAAAGGATAGATCTCAGAAAAAAGCCAGACAAGGACAGGAGAAAAAACTCGAGAACAAGAGACT
>JANHGN010022436.1:9745-20263 GCA_024605025.1 Megaceryle maxima | reverse complement strand
GAAGGTTTGGGAATAACAGGATGGGTAAAAATGCTGCTTATAGAGGCAGGAAGACTGCTATTAGTCGTTATGATAGGCATAGTAGTTTTAGGCTGTGTTCTATCATGCCTTTGTCGAGGACTGGAGAGAACAATGGAACGAGCATGGGTTGTCCAAAAAGAAAAAGGGGGAAATGTAGAGGAATTCCTCCACACTGAGGTGCTCCATCCAGCAGAAAACATTCTGCAGAAAAGCCTTTGTATGGAGATGGCATCAGAATATAAGAAGCCAGTTTGTTCCGAAGATAACTTAAAATGGGATTTCACATTTGTTTTTCCTCCCAAATTTTATGCATTGAGTTCCCAAGACTTTTTTCAATCTCTACCAACTCATCATCAAATATGAGATCAGGCTGGCGTTCATCCCAGCTCAAACTCAACCCTCAAGCCACCTAGTGAACACTGAGGTCAGTTCCATCTTTGCTTTTCAGCCCCTTTCCCACCACAGGACCTCCCGGATGGCCCCATGAAGCCAGGGCCAAAGCTCAAAGCAGTATCTGGGACCAGATTGCTCCCTGGCCACTGCACATGAACATTGTGTCATTCAAAGGCACATGAGATCAGAGTGGTTGATGTGGTGACAGATGGGCACATGAAAGACTGGTTTACAGGCATGTTTATCACCATTTGAGTCACATAATCTTCTCTGCATTTTATACAGGGAATGGTTTGGACCAAGCACTTGGGGGTGTCTATAAAACACCATATTTTCTACATTAAGACTAGAAACAAGGCTTCTATGAGCTGTCTAGAGGAGGACTAATAAGGCTGAATGCTCTTAGAGTCTTTATGAAAAAGACAAAACCTGGTGAACTGTTTATAGGACCTGTTTACATATCACAGAATCATAGAATGGTTTGTGTTGGAAGGGACCTCAAAGATCATCTAGTTCCAACCACCCTGCCATGGTAGGGTTACCTCCCACTAGACCAGGTTGCTCCTATCCAACCTGGATTTGAACACATCTAGTGATGGAGCATCCACAACTTCCCTGGGCAACCTGTTCCAGTGTCTCACTACCCTCAGAGTGAAGAATTTCCTTCTTATTTCCAATCTAAATCTACCCTCTTCCAGTTTGAAGCCATTACCTCTCATCCTGTCACTACAGGCCTGTGTAAAAAGTCCCTCCCCAGCTTTCTTGTAGGTCCCTATCAGATAGTAGTAGGTCGCAATAAGGTCTTCCTGGAGCCTTCTCTTCTCCAGGCTGAACAACCCCAGCCTGTCCTCATAGGAGAGGTATTCCAGCCCTCTTATAATCTTTGTAGTCCCCCTTTGGACCTGCTCCAACAGATCCATGTCTTTCTTGGGCCAAACGCTGTTTAACATCTTCATAAGTGATTTGGCTATTGGGATCAAGAGAACCCTGATGAAGTTTGCAGATGACACCAAAATGAGTGGGGAAGTTGATGCTCCAGAAGGGAGACCCACCTGCCAGGAAGACCTGGACAGGCTGGAGGAATGGGCTAGCAGGAACCTTATGAAGTTCAGCAGAGACATGTGTAGGGTCTTGCACCTGGGAATACACAAACCAGGAATGCAGATCAGACTGGGATCCACCTGGCTGGAAAGCAGCCCTGTGGAAAGGGACTTGGGGGTCTTGGTAAACGACAAGCTCAACATGAGTGAACATTGTGCTGCAGTGGCAAAGAAAGACAATAGGATACTGAGTTGCATTAACAAGGGCATCACCAGCAGAGATAAAGAAGTCATTATCCCACTCTACTAAGAGCTGGTCAGACCACACCTTGAGTACTGTGTTCAATTTTGGTCTCCAATATACAAAAAAAATGTGGACAGTCTGGAGATGGTACAGAGAAGGTCCATGAGGATGATCAGAGGACTGGAAGACCTGCCATATGAAGAAAGGATGAGAAAACTGGGATTGTTCAGCCTGGAGAAGAAAAGGCTTAGGGGAGACTTTATTATCATGTACCAGTACATAAAAGGTGGCTACCAGAAGATGGAGACTCCCTTTTTACAAGGAGTCATATGGAAAAGACAGGGGGTAATGGTTAGAAGTTACTCCTGGGGACATTCTTATTGGACTACAGAAGAAAATTTTTCACCATGAGCACAACTAGACATTGGAGTAATCTCCCAAGGGAAGTGGTGGATTCCCTTCCACTGGACAGTTTTAAGATTCAGCTTGACAGGGTGCTGGGCCATCTCATTTAAACTATATATATATATATAGTTTACCTCAAAAGGTTGGACTAGATGATCTTTGAGGTACCTTCCAACCTGGTATTCTATGATTCTTGTGTTGGAGGCTCCAGAGCTGTACACAATACTCAAGGTGGGGTCTCATAAGAGTGGAGTAGAGGGGCAGAATCACCTCCCTTGACCTGCTGGACATGCTTCTTTTGATGCTGCCCAAGATATGGTTGGCTACCTGGGCTGTGTTTTCACATTGCTGGCTCATATTGAGCTTTTAATCAACCAGCATGTCCAAGTCTTTCTCCTCAGTGTAGCATCTTGAGAAGAATGGACATGTGGCCCATCCAGACTCAGTATTGCCTTGACATGTCTGGTCTTGCCCTAATATAATCAGGCCTGAGGGGCAAGTAGAGACATGTCAAGGCAGAGCCGGCTTTCAATAACAGTAAGCTGAAGCTGCTAGAACAAGATAGAAACTGCGAGAAAGTCAACAACAGAAGAAGCTGTGAGAAAGTCAACAACAGGATAAGAGACTGTAAGAATGTCAACAACTGCCTTATAAGGAAGACGTGGCTGTGTAGCTTTAGCCAATTATTAGTGATAATTAGGTGTATGGGCAGAGCATGTAGCCAATAGCAATGTAAGGTAGCTCGTGTACTGATATAGAAAAGATAGATAAGCTGTGTGTGTGCTTGAATAAAGGTCTTCAACTTTGATCATATTAGTCTGTGTTGAGTCCATTTTGAAATCTCCCGCACTCAGGACTGCTCTCAATCCATACTCTGCCCACCTATACTTGTGCTTGGACACAGTCTTTGAAGGTTGGTACAGAGAGTAACCAAACTAGCTCCAGAAACAGGAGATGCATTTTGGCTAATTAGTGCCCTGGAGTCAATTAGTCTGCTCATATCACCATATTGCCCTGGATGTCATGCTTTCAGCACCCAAAGCTGATGTTTTGGCATGGTGAAGACAGGACCCTGTCTGTCCTGGCTCTGAAAGTTGGACAGGGTAAAAAACTGTTGGAAGATGGCAGGTAAGAACCTGCATGCAAGGTGAGGAGAGGGAGGCATGCCAGTGCTGAGGACCCATGGTCAGAATTGGACCATGCCATGATGGCCCCCCTCCCCAAATCACACAAGATTAATTTAGGCAATGCTGCTGTTCTCTGTAACAAAGACATAATGCTACAGCTTTCTCCCCTTCTGTCTTCTGCAGCTGTCACCACCTCATGCCAATAGTCCAATATTAGGAGTATTTTGAGATAAAATGTCCTGCTCGGATGATCATGCTTATCTCAGCTGAAAGGCTTTGAAAGACCATCTTAGCTAAAATATGTGTGATACACAACATGAGTCAAATCATACACCTTATAGCTATCTATAAAGAGTTGTTTTTTTAAAACCAAGCTTTCCTAATGGAAATCTTGGTTTTAGTTTTCTTCCATTTTTTTTTTAAGCTCACTAAACATTAACCACCATGACCTGTTGCATAAACCCAAATCATATTAAACAGATTAGGTTTACAGTCAAATCCTAACTCCCTATTTGGGGAATGGCTACAATGCCTGACTCTTTCTACAGTTCTGTGGGTTGGGGGCTTTATTGGGACAAAGTTATATCTTTTTACTTGATTGAAACATTTTGAATGTGTTTAACCCCACACTGCTAAAGCAAAGCACATAGATGGAAACAATCCATTTATTTAAGAACAGTACTAAAAATTGAAACAAACATAAGCCCCAAACCTATCTGAAATGCATATCTAAAACTTGTAAAAGGAACTGACAAGTTTTTATGAACTAGCTTATATATATGTTTGTATTTACAGTTTATTCTCATGGATTATATTTATGTCAGAACATAGGAAATGTCTTCTACCTTTCCATTTACATTGTGGCTCAACATAATCACATGCTTTCCATGGATAAGAACCCACCACTCCTAACAGAGCTGCCAGATAGCTCATATAGAAATTAACATTGCTGAATATCACAGTTTTAGTTTTCAAAGGAAAAGGCAAGGGAAGGCAAGGGGGAAAAAAGCCACATAGGATGATATCAACTAACAAAAGGATAAATGACAGGTCTGAAAATTCAGATAAATCATTGTCAAATAGGGGCATTCTGAGAAGTGTCTCCACAGTATCACTCCTATGCTTGGGGCAGAATTTGAAGCTGATGAAGATTGGTACAAGTATAAATAACTGCGGGGATAGTGTAAGCTAGATCACTGATGAAGTTTGGCTTATTCAGGCAAAGCATGTTTTAATACAGCCAAACACAATGCAGTCCATGCAGGAACACGGAATGCATATTTTGATCCTATCACATAGTTATGAAATTTCATATGTAGGAAAAAGACAACCTTCCTGCAGGCAAGGAATGTGAGGAATGTTTATATGAGAGAGGTCATGATGGTTGAGTAACTCAACCTGAGCTTCACATAGTGCTGAGACACTCAGCATTCCTGGTTGTTCCAGGACACGCAGTGATGTCTGAATGGGGAGAGATGACTGCTGTGAATGGCAGGAGGGAGGTCCCATCAAAGGTGGCTGACCTTTGTCTGAGAGGTAGCTTTCAGTATCCCATAATCAGGAGTAGTGCTGTGTCGTGTAAAGCCTGTTGTCCTCTAGAGAATATCTGGGAAATGAGAATTAAGGAGCTCAAGCCAAAGAAGCTATGCCTTCATAGCAATACTTTTGAAAGTATTTTAATTAAAATCTTGACTAAATGATATAGTCAGTGAACAAGGAATGTGATATAAATATGACTTAAATTCCTAAATTACTGAGTATGAATGATATTGCTTAGAAGATACAGGTGACACAATTTACAAAGAATTAAAGTCTATGCTATAGGTAATACTAAAGAACCCAGCCTGCTTTGAAATGAGTTTTACCTAAGTGCCTGTGATCCAGAGACAAATTTTCATCAAAGACAGGAACCTCTGTCTGACCATGAGTTCAGGACAGGAGGTTTCCACTAAGAGTTGAACATTAATTTAGATCTAGGTAAGGCAAGCAAGTCTACCTAACTTGTTATTAGTGGCCATGCTTATTACACTCTTCTTGATTATGCAACACCCTAATTAATTTCTTGTTTCTGACACATCCCACTTCTGACTTCTTTCCACCTGTTTTTCCCTTACTAGCATTAGTCAGTTATACTTACCTGAAGGCACAACCCACACTACTACAGTATTATTACTTCTATGGCTGTTAGTCTACAGAGCCAAGATGCATCTAAATCGATAGGTATGTATCTGTATGTATATATGCTATATGTACTATATAAATACTCCAGATACTGTACTTCATGGCCTTTAACGTTAAAAGTCAGTTCTTTCTTATATGCATATTTTTAATGTTCTTTCAAGAACATTAAAAAAAAAAAAAAAAAAAAAAGGAGAAAACTCAGAAAAGAGCCAGAGAAGGGCAGGAGAAAATTCCTGAGAACGAGAGACTTTTCAAACTCATCCTGATTACTTCGACAAGGAGAAGATGGAGAGGCAATTTGACTACTGGAGAAATATTTGTGTGGAGAGAAAAACCCATTTGGAAAAGGGCTCTTTAATCAGACAGAGCAAGGCATGAGAAGGACCAGTGTGATTCAGAGTGAAATTAACTTTTTGCTGAGAAGGATTACAAGCCAGTGGATGTTTTGGGACCAAGAGAGTGGCATAAAGCCTTTGTATACAAAGTAGATGCGCATAAGCCTTACTGCATTACTGGGCTCCTTTTATGAGCTCTCCTTTCCATACTTTGAGCTCTGGGGAAGGAATGTGCTCTGCTCAAAGAGGAATTGAATTAATCAAGGACAAGGTGCTTTGCAGGTACCTTGCAGCACAAGAAATTCCCTTTTATCTCAGTTTCTGTCTTGCTGTGTTTTTGTCATGAGGATATGGTATTTCATGAGTGGAAGAAGCTATTTTACCATGCCTTCTCTCAGCTCATGGTTTAGTTCCAATATTGATGTTTTATGACATGGATTCTTTTTTTATTGAATTTTCTGCTGGGCTGATACTCAATTTCGGTAATGAATTCCAACCTGCTTAATAATTTTTTACTTATTTTAAGGAGAGCTAACAAGTTTCACAAGTATTATGTGTCATAGGGAAGTATCTTAGCTAATTTAAAGAAGTAAATTGCAAGTGCAGGAAACATCAGCATATGAATTGAATTTTGTAAAAGATACACAAAGTTCAATATGTTCTCATCAGAGGTCTCTACTGAGATAAAGTGCCAGGCAATGTGCACAGGCAATGCCATGCAAGACTGTTCCCATTCTGTGGAAACTGCATCAGGTCAACTGACTCAGCTGACAGATGGAGCTGCAAGATATTAATAAATAGCATTCATTGGTAAACAAAGAAGTGGTTTATAACGAAAGCAATTAATCCTGTTTTAGGAAAATGAGGCACATAGCAAGGTGTGTTGCTATTCCTGAGGTGTCTTAGTAGACTAGTAACAGCCACAACCAAACAGGGCAGATTTCCTTGAGAAAAAATTAAGTCACACACAATTCCTAGCAGAAGAAGTCTCTCTTGTCCCAAAGCAGGGAAATCCCTCATTGTTTGCAGCTAGCTGGGTGGACCACACACCCCTGAAATGTATGGTGCAATCACCAACACAAGACACTTCATACTCACCTTTCCCACATCCTAAAAAAAATATCCAGAAGGCTTTTTTGATCCCAGATCTAGATCTGGAAACTAAAATTTGAGATGTGACCTATCGAAGTTGTCAGTAAGCAGGAGAGGGATATCCCTTGCCAGTCTACTAGATAAATTTTTAGAGAAACATATCTTTCATTGGTTTGAATATTAATGTATCTTTTTCTTTCTGAGTTAGATTTCTTATCTGAAAGTGAGTGCTTTGATATTATTCATGCTTATTTCTCACTGGGACAATTTTCTTACTTCCCTAGCTATGCAAGGGTGAATGCCTAAATGAATACTGGATGTACTTCATATAAATGTCTTACCCTAAATGCTAAATTTCCTTTCTTACTTAAAACCTCTCTGAACTTCATAACTAAAAAGGGAGGAAAAGAAAACAGAAGAGGCCACAGAAATCCCAAACTCTAGGGGTTTTTTAAGTCTTTGTTGCAAAAACTTAACTACAGCAATTTTTAGTGGGAGAACACACTGCTAATGTTTTACTGAGAGAAACTGACCTATGTGGGTCTTGAAAG
This sequence comes from Megaceryle maxima, assembly GCA_024605025.1. Lineage (NCBI taxonomy): Eukaryota > Metazoa > Chordata > Aves > Coraciiformes > Cerylidae > Megaceryle > Megaceryle maxima. The sequence continues at coordinate 12,874 of JANHGN010022436.1, read as the reverse complement.
TCTCTAGAGAAGGAGACTCCACAACCTCTCTGGGCAGCCTGTTCCAGTGCTCTGTCACTCTCACAGTGAAGATTTTCCTCATGTTGAGGTGGAATTTCCAGTGTTTCACCTTGCTACCATTACCTCTCGACCTATCACAAGGCACAACTGAAAAGAGACTGGCCCCTTCTACTTGACACCCACCCTTCAGATATTTGTAAACATTGGGCACATTGCTGTTCCATGGATAACTTATTGTCCACCAGGACGCCAAGGTCCCTCTCCATGGGGCTGCTTTCCAGTGGGTCTACCCCTAACCTGTACCGGTACATGGTGGTGTTCCTCCCCATGTGTAGGACTCTACACTTATCCTTGTTGAAATTCACTAGATTTGCCTTTGCCCATCTCTCCAGTCTGTCCAGATCTCGCTGGATGGAAGCACAGCCTTCTGGTGTATCAGTCACTCCTCTCAGTTTAGTATCATCAGCAAACATACTGAGGGTACACTCTATCCCTTCATCCAGGTCATGGATGAAGATGTTGAATAAGACTGCACCCAGAATTGACCCCTGGGGAACACCACTACTTACAGGTCTCCAGCTGGACTCTGCACCACTGATCACAACCCTCTGAGCTCTATTGTTCAGCCAATTCTCAACCCATCTCACTGTCCACCCTTCTAACCCATACTTCCTGAGCTTACCCACGAGGATGTTATGGGAGCCAGTGTCGAAAGCCTTGCTTTCCTCCCGTACTCAGGCATCTCACCTGTTCTTCATGATCATTCAAAAATGTTGGAGAGTTCAACAACAACATCAGCCAGCTCTCTCAGTACTTGTGGGTGCAGCCCATCAGTGCCCATGGATTTGTGCATGTTCAGTTTACCCACGTGATTTCTAACCCAATCCTCATCAACCAGTGGAGACACTTACTCCTTCCAAGCTTTCACTCTTACTTCCAGGGTTAGGGATTCCTGAGGGCTGGTCTTATCAGTGAAAACTGAGTTAAAGAAGGCATTCAGTAACTCCGCCTTATCTGCATCCTCTGTCACCAGGTCTCCCACCTCATTCAGCAGTGGCCCCACATGTCCCTTATTCTTCCTTTTACCATTGATGCATTTAAGAAGCCCTTCTTGTTCTCCTTTACTTCCTTTGCCAGAGTTAATTCCAAGAGGGCCTTGGCCTTCCTTCTTGCATTCCTACAAACCCTGACAGCATTGCTATAATTGTCGCAAGAGACCAGCCCCTTTTTCCACATGCTATGATTTTCATTCTTCCACTTGAGTTTTTCCAGCAGCTCCTTGTTCATTCATGCTGGTGTCCTGCCTCTTCTACTTGATATTTTACTCAGAGGAATGCACCTGTCTTGAGCTTGGAGGAAGTAATGGTTGAATATCAACCAGGTGTCTTGGGCCCCCTTACCTTCTAGAGTCTTAGCCCAAGGGATTCCTCCAAGTAGGTCTTTGAAGAGCACAAAGTTAGCCCTCCTGAATTCCAGCATTGCAATATTACTTATTGCCTTGCTTCTTCCTTGTATGATGCTAAACTCTACCATGTTGTGGTCACTACCACCAAGGCTGCCCCCAACCTTCACATCCCTGACCTTTGTTCATTAATACATGGTCCAGAAATTCTCCCTTCCTTGTTGACACTTCTGCAGGAGATCACAAAATGGACTCAACACAGACCAATGCGATCAAAGTGGAAGACCTTTATTCAAGCACACACAGAGCTTATCTATCTTTTCTATATCAGTACACGAGCTACCTGACATTGCTGTTGGCTACATGCTCTGTCCATACACCTAATTATCACTAATAATTGGTTAAAGCTACACAGCCACATCTTACTTATAAGGCAGTTGTTGACATTCTTGTCTCAAGCACGCTCAGTTCACTCATACACCACTTAACAGCAACAATGGTGATTTAAGTTTACCAAACATAACAAATTCATCATGCAGTGGTATCAAAGCTTGATTTAAAACTGAAAATGTTGCTCCAGTATCCACTAAAAATTCTACCCCTTGCTGCTGTTTCCCTGGCTTTATCACAACCAGTGGATCCGCTAGGGTAGATTCCCCAGGTCCCCATCAATCATCTTTAACATGAGCCTGCATCGTGACTTTTACTCTGCTCCTCTTAGGGCATTCACTTTTCCAATGTCCCTCCTGTTTGCACCATGTACATTGATTCCTTCTCAAAGACTTTCTAGGTCCCTTATTCCCAGATTCTTTACTCTCCTGTAATGCCGCTATCAACTCTCACTTATATTTTCTCCTATCTTCCTCCTTCCTATTGCTAAATACCCTCCACGCTTCATCCAGATTCCTGCTTGCTATCAATTTTAAATTCTGCAAAATTCTGAAGGGATTTCTTTTGGACCCTGTCAAACGGCATACAGTGCTGACCATTTAATTGGTTTAGGGATGGCCTGTTCCATCCCTCTTATAACCCAATCCTGATATGTATTCAGTAACCTCATGTGAGCTCCTCTCTTAGGACTCCAGTACAGATCTTGTAGGGGAAAGTGATCCTTTCTATCTTCCCCTGAATCGTTAAGACTATCCCTAGCCAGGTCCTGGGCTGTTTTTTAAATTAACTGTTTCTCTGTTTCTGTCATATGATCCAGTAATAGTTGAATATCACTCCAATCAGGATTATGCTGCTTTATTAAAATTGAAAATGTTTGCTGACCCCTACAGGGTCACTCCAATAACCTTTTGCCACATTTTTCCAAGTTTCTAGATCAAACGAAGAAAATGGAACCTTTATTGAAACTGGTTCCCCATGTGGTCCCACTGCCTCCCTCAGGGGTGCTTGCAATACCACTTGTTCTTTCCTTTTCCAAGTGCGGGATGATACCAAGCTGCTGGGGGTCCCTGCGTCAGAGTCTCCACTACTCTCCTTGTGTGGTGTAATGTTCCGGCAGGTCTCCCTCCCTAGGGCCCCTCACCTTCTCTGCATTAGTACATCTTTGCACTATACTACATGTCGAGCAGCACCTTTTCATATCTCCCCCCAACCCCCTTCCCCTGCTTTCTTTTCTCTCTTTTTTTTTTTTTTTTTTTCCCTTCTAACTCCCTGTCTGCCCTGTCTCCTGGCTCTTATCCTCCCCAATTCACTCTTATCTCTTAAAGGAGAAGAAATCA
>JANHGN010022435.1:0-13877 GCA_024605025.1 Megaceryle maxima | reverse complement strand
AAAATAAAATTGAGACTCACAAATTAAGTCTCATGTTCCACAATCCTAAGGATTCAAAAACTTGCCTCTTTGTGGACAGTTGTAAAGGAATCTATCATACTAGACAGGATTCATTATGTTATTTAAGAGCCTCTTCCCTTGCCAAACATTTCACAATTCTTTTTAGTTATCTGTTTATTTAGTTTATGATGAAGACCTGAAAGGCATTTTCTCCTGCAAATGTACCTTAAGGTTCTCTGATTCATTTTTCTTCTTGTTTTTGCTTAATCTCCTCAATGAGGTAATCTATTATGAAACTCAAAACATATTATTTGCAATGGAGTACTAACTACTACACATACAGAATTAAGTCGAGAATCAGGTGCAAGTTCTCATGAAAGAAGGGTTTTTTACCTCAGCAGCTAGCACTGGGCACACAGAAGTAGAATACTTTTTCTTTTGTGCTTTTTTCCTGGCTACAGCCAAAAAGCTGCTTATAACATATAGTTTAGCAACAAGTATTTTTCTTTCTTTAAATTGTCTCCCACTTATTCCTTTGGTAGTAATTGTATACAGCTTAATCCTTTATAAATCTAGCATGGAGCCATACTTTTTCACCAAAAAAAAAAAGGTATGAAAGCATAATTGGTCTTTCCATAGCAATCACAAGCATTCACATATTCTCATGTTTTGGCCTTTTGCCTCTTGCCTGGCTGGCTGACAATAAGTGTTTTAAACACGCTGAGCCAGCAAACCCCAGTACATACCTGCAAACCATGTACCTGTACATTTTAGGCACACAATTTGTCCTGTTAAAACCAGTGGGACCATTATCCACTTCAAGGTGAGCTTATGCTTTAAGTGTTTGGGAAACTGTGATCTTAAATGACTTCCATTTTCCTGAAGGCCTGATTCTTCCTTTACGTTACTTGCTGCTTCATGCTGTTGCTATTCTACCAGTTTGTGTGTTCATGCTGGGAATTTATTTTTGCAGTTAAACTTCGCATGTCTTTGAAAGGATTCTGAGCTTTATGGGAAGGTGTCTGTTCTGACATGCAATGTCACAGAAAAGTGGACTCTCAGTATTTACCAGTGTAGCCTGGCAGCTTATGGGATGTTGGAAAGGTTCTCTACACATAAGCAGATCACAAAAGCCCATCAATATGAGTAGACTACAGAACAGACTCCAGCCCTCATGTCAGGTGAGGACAGGGAGAGATGAGGGGCTTCTTCAGAAAATCCTTTACCTTTAGAAGTTTAAACTTAATTTGTGTTTTGATTATTACTTTTGCTCCATTCTTGAGTCCCATTGGTGCCATCCCCTATGACATGTATTGTAATCTAAAGATTGGGAAAGAGATTGATCACATCTGTGCTGGAGGAAATGAATTTCCAGTTTTAGGTAGGAACTTTCACCTGAGGATTTCAAAGTATCCTTGTGGTTCACCCACAGCACAGTTAATGTAGCTACAGAAGAATTTTGCTGGGAAGAGAGCAAATGACACAGCTTTCAACCAACAAATAGAACTCTTAAAATCAGTGTTGTCTTTACTTGCTACTCTAGCAGCAAATTTTGTTCCTATTGAAGTTGCACTGAAAAGAGAATTTGTCCCTCAGTGTAATGGCTGGTTTTGTAATGCCCTGCTGCCTTGTTAAACTATTTATTAGAGAAATGGGGAGGGGCTGGCACAGGCCTATTTCAAAATACAATGCTTATGTAGTCACTGAAGCAGACAGCCCTCAGGGCCATCTACAACTTTATTATCCAAGAGGAGAAAACAGAAATACCTTTCAACTCTTTGAATCTTCTTTAGCCTTTCTTTTTCAAACTCTGTCAGTACTGACTTCCAACAACATACCGGGTTGAATATTTACCAGCCTTTTTACCTCTATTACATGGACTCACCAACAACTCTGGAGGTGGTATCTTGGATTTATGGACAAATAAGACAAATGAAATGTGATTTTACAGAACTATACATCAAATCTTAGATTTTTTTTTTAACCTTTCTCGCCTCCCTAATTTAAACTAAGAGAATGTTATTTTGAATTGTAGAATAAATAATTAACTTCCCTACCCAATTAAAAATTCCTTTAAGCTTGCACAGCAGTTAAAAAGGAAGTGCTAGAAATAAAACTGCTCATGAAACCCTACCTTTAACTATTAAGTATTAAGATGTTTACTGAATATTCGTAAAAAAAAGATGCAGCCAAATAACTTATCAGTTCTCCAGGAGATGACAGGGACCCCTGCTCAACACATGGACCATGCTGCTGTTTAAATGCAAGATCTTTTTTTCCAAATGTTTTTCTTTCTTTAACTTTTTAATTAAAAATACACTTGTGTGTGTGTGTGTTTGTAAGGGTTTGCTTTGTTCTTTTTTTTTTTTTGACAAGGCCAAATAATCTGCATTTTGATCTCAGGCAGCTGGAAAAACTGTGTCTGGAAACCTCCAAACAAATTCAGTTTGAGGCCAACACCCCTTATGGAAAATTTCAGACTTGTGAAAGCTGGCAAAATTTTATGAGCAACTAAAAACCTGTATAATGCAAAATTACAGACAGATTCAAAATAAGCAACACTACACTGTACATTGCTAATATAAAATCTGAAAGGAGAAAAGAGGGTCTTTGCTCAGGGCCTTGCAGGGTTCATTGACAGAGCTTTAAACTAGACTTGAAGGGGGAAGGAGATAGTATCAGGCTTGCCAATGTCGAGCTGTGGGACGACACATCATGGTTAGAGGGACAGGGTGCTAGTGAAGGCCCTCAGCCTGTTGCTCTGAGATGTACTCGAACACTGCAGCACACTTGGAAGTCTTATGGAGACGAGCCAGGGGCTCCTGAGGTAATAAAAGCCATCAGGGAAACACCAATAAAATACCTCAAAGGAGTTATGGGATGTTTCTTTAAGAAGGTGACACAGCCAACAGCCCAGACAAAGGTCCTCTACACCAGCACATGCAGCATGAGCAACAAACAGGAGGAGCTGGAAGCCATTCTGCTTCTAGAAAGCTATGATCTAATTGTCATTACCAAAACTTGGTGGGACTAAGCCCTTAAATAGAGTGCAGCTACTGATGGCTACAAGCTGTTCAGAAGGAACAGGAGAGGAAGAACAGATGGAGGTGTTGCCCTGTAGGTCAACAAATGGATAGAGCGTGAAGGGCTGTCCCTGAAGAATAGCCATGAGCAGGCTGAAAGCTTATGGGTAAGAATTAAGAGACCAAGGCAGCAAAGGGAACCTTGTGGTTGGTGTCTATTACAGATTCCCTAATCAAGAGGAGCCTGTTGATGAAGTCTTCTTACTTCAGCCATAGGAAGCTTCATGCTTGCAGGCTCTTGTCCTGCTGGGGGACTTCAACCACCCTGACATCTGCTGGAAAAGTAGCACAGTGAGCTGTAGACAATCCAGAAAACATCCAGAATGCATGGAGGACAACTGCCTAAGCCAGGTAATAGATAGTCCTACCAGAGGGGATGTGATACTGGCCCTGACAATCACCAGTGCAAGTGAGTTAATTGGTGATGTCAAGATTGGAAGCAGACTAGGCTGCAGTGAACGTGCACTGGTAGACTTCACAGCCTTGAGGGAGTTGGGTCAGGCAAAGAGTAAGTCAGGACTTTGAATTTTGGGAAAGAAAACTTCCAGCTCTTCAAGGAGTTAGTCAATAGGACCCCCTGGGAAATGGCCCTCAGGGACAAGGGAGCAGAAGAGAGCTGGCAGATCTTTAAGGATGTTTTCCAAAAAGCACAAGAGCTCTCAATCCCCAGATATCAGGCAAGGAAGGCTGGGTCAAGACCTGCTGGGCAAGCTAAAGGGCAAGACAGAAATGCACAGGCAGTAGAAGCAGAGGCAGGTGTCCTAGGAAGAGTATAGGTGTCCTGGTTGTATAGGGATGGGGTCATGAAGGCCAAGGCATGGACAGAGCTGAACTTGGCAAGGGACACAAAACATAATAAGAAGGGCTTCTGCAGGTAAGTCAGAGAGAAAAGGAAGGTCAAAGAAAGTGTAACCAGCCTTATGAGCAAGACTGGCAAACTGGTAACAAAAGACGAGGAGAAGGCTGAGGTTCTCAACTCTTTTGCCTCAGTCTTCACTGGCAGACTCTCTTCCCACACCTCCCAAGCGGATGGACCACAAGATGGGGGGACTAGGGGAGAAAAGTCCCTCCCACTGTAAGAGAAGATCAGGTTCATGAACACCTGAGGAACCTGAACACACACAAGTCTATGGGACCTGACAAGATACAACCCAGAATTCTAAGGGGTCTGATGTAGTTGCCAAGCCACTCTCCATGATATTTGAAAAGTCACGGCAGTCAGGTGAAGTCCACAGTGACTGGGAAATACAGCACCTATTTTTATAAAGGGTAGAAAGAAGAACCTTGGGAACTACTGACCTGTCAGCCTCACCTCTGTGCCTGGAAAGATCAAAGGAAAGATTCTCCTAGAAACTTGTGCTAAGGAACATGGAGGACAAGGAAGTGATTTGAGACAGCCAGCATGGCTTCACTAAGGGCAAGTCCTGCCTGACTAATCTAGTGGCCTTCTATGATGGAGTGACTACATCAGTGGACAAGGGATCTCATCCATCTGGACTTTTGTAAGGGCATTGGCATGGTTCCCCACAACATCCTTCTCACCAAGTTGGAAAGATACGGATTAGATGAGTAGACTGTTCAGTGGATAAAGAATTGGTTTGATGTTCACATCTAGAGGGTAGTGGTCAACAGCTCAATATCCAGATGGAGACTGGTGACAAGTCGTGTCCTCAAGGGTCAGTACTGGGACCAGTGCTGTTTATAGTATCTTTATAGTAGAACTGAGTGCACCCTCAGCAAGTTGTGCAGCTGACACCAAGCTAAGTGGTGCGGTTGACACAACAGAGGGATGGGATGCCATCCAGAGGGACCTGCACAAGCTTGAGAAGTGGGCCTGTGTGAATATCATGAAGTTCAACAAGGCAAAGTGCAAGGTCCTGCACCTGGGTAGAGGCAATCCCTGGTATCAATGCAGGCTGGGGGATGAAAGGATTGAGGGCAGCCCTACAAAGCACCTGGGGGTACTGGCGGATGAAAAGCTGAACGTGAGCCAGCAATGTGTGCTCACAGCCCAGAAGGCCAACCACATCCTCAGCTGCATCAAAAGAAGCATGGCCAGCAGTTCAAGGGAGGCAATTCTGCCCCCCTGCTCCACTCTGGTGAAACCCCACCTGGAGTACTGTGTCCAGCTCTGGAACCCTCAGCGCAGGGAAGACATGGACCTATTGGAGCATATCCAGAGAAGGGCCACAAAAATGATCAGACAGCTGGAACATCTCTGCTATGAGGACAGGATGAGAAAGTTTGGGTTGTTCAGCCTGGTGTAGAGAAGGCTCTGGGGAGACCTTATAGCAGCCCTCCAGTACCTAAAGGGGGCCAACAAGAAAGATGGGGACATACTTTGTAGTATAGCCTGTTGTGACAGGACAAGGGGTGATGGTTTTAAATTAAAAGAGGGGAAATTCAAACTAGATAAAATGAATAAATTATTTTACAGTGAGGGTGATGAAACACTTGGCATGTTGCCCAGAGAGGTGTCAGATGCCCCATCGGTCAAGGTCAGGTTGGATGGGGCTCTAAGCAACCTGATCTAGTTAAAGATGTCCCTGTTTACTGCATGGAGGTCAGTCTCAGTCTAGATGACCTTTAAAGGTCCTTTCCAACCCAAAACATTTTATGATTCTATATAGAGAGGTTATTCAAGAGAGACACACAACTGTAAAGATTTCATATTGGCCTTACAGCATTTTCACTGATTTAAAACTATTAGGTCAGTTCAAACCTACTGACTGTATAACACCACCATAAGAACGACTGTAAGTACCTAGATCTTCTGATCTCTCTCTACAACTATCTTGCATAGCACAGCACAGGCAGAATAAACACAAGCCGTTCTGTACCCAAACAGCCAGGGTGTTTATTGTTGGACACAATTCTCTAAGATGCATAATAATATTTGAATAAAAAAACCCATTTCAATCGGTCATCAGCCTGGTATATCTAAGGACATTTTTTTAAGTACTCTGTTTTTCTAAGTAGGAACCATGAAAAGGTCTGCCTAAATCCAAATCCTTTTTTCAGACCTCAAGGAAGACTGACAAGTAAGGTATTCTCAGATCACATTTTACTGTTCAGCCTGTGTATTTCCTATTCCTTTGCTATTCAATATTCCAGCCTTATCACAAGGAACTGCCTCCAAATGAACACGTTACCATGCTCCTTCCATAGATTTTCCTCTGGAACCTTATTTTTCAGCATTACACAGCTCCCAGCATTGTCTACATTAGGACTTGGGGAAATTATGTTTTATAATGCCATGAAAGCCTTATTTGAAAGACTTTTGGTTCATTCAATAAGCATTTTTAATGGCAATTTCTTCAAAATAATTTTGTGTAGTAATTGCATACCAACCATTCTTCACTGGATGTTTCCAGGTCCTGCACTGAAACCCTTGAGACCATCTAATCTGTGATATTTTTGGTAAAAGAACAGGTGGTTGCCAGGAGATGATGAAGAGCCTGTGATGGCAACATAATGGCAATATTCTGCTGTGGTGGCCAGAGAAAGACCCTTTCCTAAAGCAGCCAGCAAAGAAAAACAGGAATAGGGTCTCAGTCTGCCAGTAAAAAGCTTGGCAATATTTAGAAATATTGATCCTGTAATATCTGAGACTGGAGAGGGGGGAGAAACAGGCAATGCTGGTTGAGTGCAAGCACCTGAGCACAGACACTAGAGGAGTCTCCAGAATGAAGTGTCTCTGTGGGTCTGCATCAGATAATTACATTAGTTTAACTTAGAAATGCACATTAATGTCTGGGCAATTCTTTAGCCATTCTGCACAGCCCTACGGAGACTTGGGGACAAGAAGGGAATGGACAACAGGATTTTACTGCCTACTAGAGTGCAACTAGGCCTTGACATGTCTTGACAGTAAAAGGAATGATGTGAAACTATTCTTAAATAGAAAATGTCAGAATACTAAAAAACATGACCTCAAGAAATTATATTCTTCTAGACATCCACATTCCTTGCCCTTTGGAAAGGGCAGGGGAGAATTGTCACAGATGGCCTAATATTAATCTCTCTGTGGGGTAAGACATTAAATTTCACTCACTCCTTTGTGAACCAAAGGACTTTGACTCAGGCAGAAATGCCAGAAAGCCATTCAACCTTGAGCTGAAGGCATCGAGAGGAGGAGAACCCATCCTGTCCCTTATGTTTTGCTTGTGGCTAATCGTCTTCTGCCATTTAGAAAGTCAAGTCCAAGTTTTTTAATGGAATCCATTTGTTTAAACTTCTGCATATCAGTTTTAGTTAATGTCTTTCTCCTGACTAAAGTGACTTCCCATTACCAGGAAAGCATGCTATCTCTATTTTTTGTTCCTGTTGTTATTAAACAGCTAAAACCTCCAAATCCTTTTATGGTTTTTTTTTCGTGGCCTCTCCAGTTTTTGGTCTATTTAAAAAGAGGACCCAGCAGATACAAACTCATCTTATTTCTACTGCCTACTCTGCTGTTAGCATCCCCAAACAGCACTGGCCCTTTTTGTCCCACATGTATATTAGACTCTTTTTGAGGCGTCTTGTGTTTGTGTCTCCATAATCTTTTCTAAAGTCTTTGCTTTCCAGGATTCAGCAATATTTTTGAGGTACATTCATAATCCCAGACACATCATTTTGCATTTGGACACATAGAGACATAATTTATTTAAGTGGTAGCATTTTAAAAGTAAACCAGTCTGTGTGACTATTCTGCATTAATGTCTTTTCCCCATCATCTGTACTTGGCGCACTCCAGCATCTTTGACACAGCCACAAATAGTATCAGTGGCAATACCATGACAATTTCTCGACCATGATGGAAGTGTTGGGCCATAACTAAGGCTCCACCTCTGTGAACAATCCAACTGTTTGGTTATTTTGGAAATGTTGCTTATTTATTCAGATCTGTCAGTCCATCAGCTTTTAAGACATTTAACATATACTGAAGAGAGACTCACTGGTGCACAGTATGAAGCACATTACCAAAGTCTACTCCATCCACACAATTAATTTTGCATTGAAGCTTCTCACCTACTCAAGTAATGAAGCTTGGTGTGTTTGCCAAGATCTTTTTTTCCTTAAGCCACACTTACTGGTATTAGTTATATTCCTGACATTTTATTCTTTATCAAAGAAATCTTGTGCTTTATTTTCCACTGTTTTGCTGAGGACTTACTTTAGCATACAGGACTGGCATAATTATTAGTACCTGACTCATCCTACTCAAACAAATGGGAACTGGCCCTGATATCAACTCTTTCTGAAATGGCTCAAGCCCTTTGAGATTTACATTTATTACTGTAAGGGGACCAGCCAACTCCTTTGCTGACAAAGGCAGGCAGAGGGTGTATCTTGAGGCATGTATCACTCTACATTTTCCCTACACTGGGCATTTTCTACCAATTACTGTCCAGAAACAGCTTATAAGGTCTAACAGACTTCTGGTCTGACAGCCTTTCCTTTGATGTATTTAAGACTCCAGGGTTATCTGGACCTGCAGATTAGTGTCAACAGAATGACTATTTATCCCTCATACTTCCCTCACTTCAGGACATATTTTTACAAGGATTCCTTTTTGGTGTAACTGTCCCAGATACACTATGCATGAAAAATGCTTCTAGTACAGTTGTAGCTTATTGCCGCTAAACACCAGTTTAGTTGACGTGCTTCATACCTCACTCCTTACTTCCTGAGTAAATTAAATATAATAAAGAAACTGACCTTGCTGGCAAACCTATCCCAGCAATAGTTCACAATTTAAACCTTGCAGAGTTGCTTGTAGACTGCAAACTGCTTTATTTAATCGCCATGAACTACAAAGGCTGGTTTTGTCACATAGAAAACAGAAACACTTATTCCACCACCCCTTTTTCATCTACTGATGGAAATGCACATTTGCTAAAAACTTCTGCTGCTAACACACTACAAAGCAATTTGTCCTCTGCAATCCTTGTAAGGGTCAGTTTCAGTGGTGATACAAGCAGTATGAAATCAAGAATACTAAATGCTCCAGTATTTGGGTTCTTTTGAAATCCACATTTTTAAAATGCATGTAATCTTTAGCAGATGTCACAGCTTGCTTGGATGAATAGCTGAAATGTTACTAGTAAAGGTAATTCATTTTCCCTGAACACTGAAAATTGTTTAGTGGATAACAGTATTACAACCTCAACCTTAGATTCATACATGCAAGTTTTTTATTTAATGAAACTAAATTCCTGGGTTTGGTGTAGTTAATATCAAAGGTGGACCACAGCAAGGTAAAAGATATTTTTTCCAATTCTTTCTTACAGTAAGTCAGCAGCTACTACAGTTATGAAGTACACCTTTTAACCACTGTTATGAGCACTGCTGTTAAACCTTCTTAGTCATTCCTTCTTAATCAAATGATTGCAGGTAAATATTGGTGCGTGCACAATATTATTAACAGCTAAAGTAGAAAAAGTTACAGAAGACTTTAGATCCTGGGATAAAACAACAGTATTTCCCTTTTATAGACAAGTTTAAAATAGAAGCTGGAAGACAGAAAATTTATTTGTAGAATTTCAATGAAAGTATATTAACAGAAGACTATTCTGGGAGAAATCAGAACAAGCCACACACCTTTTCTTCTGTCCATCACTGTGGCTGCATAGAAAAAACATGAATACATCACTTCAGCAGGCTCTGTACAGTGAAGTAACCTTGATTCAAGTCCAAATGACCACTCATCACCAGTTGATGGGTTTGTCAAGGTTGAAAGACTGCTGCTAAAGGAAACATGATATTGTAACAGGACTATAAAAGCACTCAGTTTCACTGTAGATCAATCAGCAAACACATCTTTACCTAAAGGCCTTCAAACCAGTCCACATAAAGCTGACAACCCTCAACTTAGCATCTTATAACCTCCAGCTGTTAGCAGAAGAGATAGAGCTTGAGAAATCTGGTGGTGTTATTCAACACACGTTTGCTAAGCATGGTGCAAATACCTGGAAAGGGACCTAAATAAAGACACAAGATAAATAGGAAGGAACTGTGACTGAAAATGGCTCCTCATTAATTTTTACAATTCATTCACATGTAAATTATCAGTGAGAAGGATGCAAATGTTATCAGCCACACTGACTTGCAGCCACACCACTTTTTTTGTGACTTGAAGGGAAGGTGACTATTCCATCGTAACAGCCAATGTGTTGTCTAAGTAAGAAATTACCAGCATGTATCTTCAGAACTACCTTTATGACTGCTAAGTGTGAGTGTAATTTCTAAGGAGACATTCAGCAAAAGCCTAATTTTGCAAAAGCTAAATTTGCTTTTGTGAGATCAAAGTCAGATACAGTATGTCATGTGCTGCTGAGTGACACTAAAACAAACTCTAGAGAAAAATATGAAGAAACACTGTATCACAGGTAAAATGAATTGGAAGGGCTCTGTTCACTGAACTGTAAACAACTGAGCTATAAACTTTTATATGTAAGCTACATTCTGTCTCTGGTCTATCAAATCTGACCCACCTAATCACTAATTAAGGTCAGAAATGGCATTGCTTATAATGTATTTTTATCATTTGCCTTCTCCACTCCAAAAAGTGCAAGTTACGAAAACAATTGTGCAAATAAATGACGTTGTTACAAAGTAGTACAAACGTATCTACTCTATCTGCAGTTTTCAAGTGCATTCTGCCCTTGGACTGTCCCCCACTAACCCCCCATTAGCTGTGAGAGCAGAAAGGGCTGTAAATACCTGTTGTAAACACGGCTTCCTTTCTGGCAGCTCAACTGATGGGAGTCACCCCATTCCTGATCATCCTAGGGTGTTTGTGGCCTACTGGAAACCACAATGGCTGGGAATAACATTTAGGTGATAACTGCATCAGGACAAAATATCTCTCTAATGATGGAAAAAGCTGCTGTTATCTTGTTCCTGAGCAGTGAAGAACAAGGGGATAAAAGTGAACACGTTATACACTTTAAGGTGAATGGACAACCAATCAAGAAGTTAAGATGCAGGTCTTCATGAAACATTTAGCCATTTGCCTTTCAATGCCATCACAGTTTTTCTGAGGTCTTCCGCCTGCAATGACCTAATATGACCTTGGATATGCTTAATCTTTGCAGGTAATGTGCTTTGTATTCTGGACTTCCATTCCCTATGTGAATGACAGATTGATTAAAACGTCCTTGGAACCAAAGACCTTATCAGATATCCTACGGCTCATAATTTTCTATGCACATTTGTTGGAAAAACTGGCTTACAAATCATCGAATCATTCAAGTCAGAAGGTATTTCTGCAGACCTAATCTGACACTCCTACGCAGAGCTGGGTCAGCTACAGCAGGTTGCTCAAGGCTGTGTCCAGTTGGGTTCTAAGTATCTCAGAAGGTGGAGACTTCACAATCTCTTTGAGGAAACTTGTTCAACTGCTTGAACACATTTGCAGTCTTTTATTTCTTTTCCTTATGTTTCAATGGAATTTCCCATGTTTGTGCCATCAACCCTCATCTTTTCACGCAACACCACTGAGAAGATTCTGGCCCTGCCATATTCACTTCCCTCAGCTGGTATTTATATACACGGCTAAATTCTCCTGAGCCCTCTCTTCTCCAGGCTGAGCAGTCAGTGCTAGCTCTCTCAGCCTCTCCTCCTGCAACAGACACTCCACTCCCTTAACCATTTCAATGGCCTAGCTCCTATGGAGGCACTGTATAATACAGGCTGTTAGTGTCATGTTCCAACCTAGGATCTATCAATGCATAAATAAACCAAATCAACAGTTTGACCATTTTTGACTTTTCTGTATTAGATCTACCTTGCTGTTGACTATAAACCTGTTAAACAGTAGTCAGAATGACTGTGCTACACCATGGAAGTGTTGGACTGATATTGTGGCTCCATTACAGGATGCATCGTTAACCACACGGATAGCAACTGGATGTCACAGTAACAGGAAGGACCCCACATCAGCGTTGTTAACAGGATCTCACAGGAACAAGAAGAGGAGGAATGGCCACAGGGAAGACATTGCTTAAGGGGGCATGAAGTCAGCAGAACAGAGAGCTAAGCCAGTCATTGAATGACCTTATACTGAACTTTTGCTAAATCACACCCCTAAGTCAAAACACCTCCTTTTCAATTTTAGCCCCTACACCAATCAAGGGCAACAGATACACTAAAACTTCATCTCAACATCTAGTGCAGACATGCTCCACCCTGTCACTATGGGGTGCTAGTTTCTTGGCACTAACCTGCTAGCACCAATCCTGTGCACGACTGTCATAAACTTGACATCTCATCTCTGTGTGGACTGGACTTTGCACACCAGGTGAAGAATTAATTTTTGGGACAACAAATCTACCATCATCTTTCTCTGCTCTTGTTCCTGTGGCCTCTTCTGTTCTGACAAAAACATTTACTTAGACTATTTTACATTAACAACACATGTATAGTCAAGCTCAGCAATTCTTTTTAATGTAAATATTTTAGGACCCTGTTCTCCAACGCAGGTCTGGGCTCGTTCTACAAAAGCTTACCTACAACTTTCATGGAATTAAATAAAATGAAACAATTTTTTAAGTATTATGACTTCTCACCCATTTTCAGTACCATGGCTATAATTTGCACAGTGCAGGCTACATGTTTACCATCTGCTATACTGAAATAAACTACAAGCATCACCTAAATTACTTTTTAAACCTGTGTGTTAAGGTAGAACATAATGCATAAAATTAAGGCTGAGTCAAAGCTGAACCCAAAGACTCATTGGCAACATAAACACTGTCCGCATGCTGTTCTTGGCCAGATAAGTCACATTTGCATCATTTGATAAGTGCAACAGCCAATTTCCTTCCAGTTTACATAACTGGTAAGAACAGCAAAGTAGCCTCCTCAAGCCCTGACCCCACATTTACACAAGGACTCCAACCAAGTTGAATGTAGCTACTCTCCATGAGGTTCATGACATCTCATTTCTGTTGCCTCTAGAATTTTAGGATGTGTCATGGATCAAAGCAATTATTTTATTAAAAAAAAAAAAATCTGATTAACTTTCAGGGCAACAATGAGAAAACACTGCTAGCAAGGATTTTGGTTTCAACACCACATTATTTCAAATTTTCTACCGTCCACGAAAGGTGATGTCTCCCTCCCTCCCCTCCGATACTGCCGTTCCCGGGGGTGGGGGAGCGACGCGGGCCGGGCAGCCCCTCACAAAAGTGCTGGCGGCCGCGGGGAACTCCGTCCCGTCATACGTGGAAGGCTCGCCTGCAAACCCGGGCTCCGGCTGCGCCGCCGCCCCCCGGCTCCGACCCCGACGCTGCATCGTTGTTGTCGTTGTTGTTCGCAGTAATTCCCGCTGGTGGCCGCGCCCCGCCGCTCCAGGGTGACCCGAGGCCACGCAAGCCCCGGACCAAGGCCCGCGTCCGCCACAGCGCGGAGTTTCCGCACCTAAAAACCCATCCAGCAGTCCCCCGCCCAGACACGAGTAAAACACGCCAGCGGGACCACGGAGCCCGCCGGCCGGTATCCCCGCGCCGGGCCGCAGGCCTGGCGGCCGACGCCGCAGGATGGCGGCCGCGGGAGGCGGAGGGCGGGGGAGGCTTGCCCGGGCGGCGCCAGCATGGAGGGGCCGGGAGGGGAGGGGGGTCCCCGGGGCAGCCGCTCCGCTTCAGGGGTGCACGCCGAGCCCCGAGCGGCGCTTCGCGGCCGAGCTGCGGCGGAGGCGGCGGCAGGAGGAGCTGCAGGGAGCCGGGCGCCGCCGCGCCTCTCCCCCCCCCCCCCCCCCCCCCCCCCCCCCCCCCCCCCCCCCCCCGCCCCCCCCCCCCGGCGGCGGGC
>JANHGN010022433.1:0-18671 GCA_024605025.1 Megaceryle maxima | reverse complement strand
TATATATATTTTTATAAGATTATGTATCTAGAGTCATAAGCAAAAGAATAAGCAGATTTGTGATTTTATTATTATTATGCATGATCTTGTAGTGTTTATTTTAATACCTTACTTTCATACTTAGAATATGTTGAAATACCATTTTTCTATGAAAGCACCTCACTTGGCTTTGGCTATCCTTAGGTGTTTTAGAATTTGTTTTATATTAGGAAAGCAAGGGATCACATTTTCAACAGTTCTACTAAGACTAAGAGTTCTCCACAATCTAGTTTTATTCTCCCACTGGGAAGTGGTAAGATAAGACATTATCAAAGGGGTAATGGGGCATTAAAAATCAAATTCAACTTCTGTTGAAGGCACTTCATTACCTGCCAGTTGTATTTTAGGACTTGTAGCAGGATCAGCTACATATCTGTACTCCTGATCTTGTTACAATGGTAGTCAATTCTTTCACCAACTTTACAAGGATAGAATTGAATTTCCTTGCAACAGCTACTTACCAGAGAAACTAAATGATGTGTGTCTATGAGTCCCACGGGTGTCTCACTAGTGTCTATAACTGAGCAGGGGAGCTTGCAGTACTGCCTGCAGTATAGGCTTCTTTCCTAACTCAGAATGATGCCTGTTCTAACCTGTCTTATTTCTTTGCTATTTTAGAGAGCATGTTTAGGGAGTGTCTTTGTTTCTCCAGTTTAGGTATATCTAAAAATACTGTGTACTCTGACCAAGTAATTGTGTCATTTGGATGTTTTATTTGAAATAAGATACTGATAGTAACTACCTCCTCATAGCATGCATATAAAGTTCCTAGCGGTGTGTTGGCTTTTTTTTTGCACATCTCCCATACCAGTTTGGAACCAAAATTTATCTGTTACCTGTCCAACACACTATATAGAAGACTAATCCAAGGAAAATGTGTCTACAAATTCTCTCACTCCCAATGATGCTTTCCCCACTGTCCCCCATTTAGGATATTTTTTCTGAAAGATGTGAAATGATGCACTTGAAATTTTCACTTAGAAAGAAAAAAAGCATAATTAAACTCCTTACATTGCTTGAAGCAAAATAAAATTAAGAAAGGAAGCCCCTACTTTACAGAATAATCCTTTAATATGTACTGGACCTGTTTATGTTAGAAGGGAATTTATATGAGTGAAGGTTAGGAGTAGACAGGATTATTTCCCACTTGGTCCGCATATCAAGATTCATTCTGAAAGGACATTAATTGCACGCTCAGAGTAGGAGCCACAATGCATTCAAATGCACACTTCAGTAGGGATGATCAAGATACTGGGACATCAGGCTATATGGAGACTATACTTTCTCTGCAGTTGGGATGTAGTCCAAGTGTCCATTCTGGAAGCAGAACTGTAGGATACTTCTCTGTCTTGTAGTTTACCTGGGATTAATTACACAGTCAGGTAAACATTGTTCCTGTCAGACAGCTAAAATTTCTTATCTGGTATGAAAACTGTAAGAAGGAAAAAGTCCTTGCCTTTGAAGTTAGATATGCATTTTTAATAACTTTAAATTCCTAACAATTGATTTAACCATTTTTAATGATTGAAAATTCTGTGTTTTTTCATAGAAAACAGCACGTGTTTCCCATGATCTTGGCTGACGATTTCTATCCACTTTTTGAGTACTGTACCAAATTCAGACAGATGTAGCTTTTATTAGAGCACCTGTCAGAGGAACTGAAAGGGGAAAACATGCAGACACATCGTGTTCAAAATTAGTGAACACTACTCAGAGAAGAGAACTGTAGAAGACAGTTTACACCCTTAGAACTGCTTGCTGTAGGCTATTTGGCTTGTTTTCCACTCTGAAATCAAACATTTGGGAATAGCTGAGGAGTAGATTTATGTAACTTTTCTTTAGTTTATAAGCAATAGGTTATTATTTAAAAGCTAAGAGCTAAATTCCATTAGATTGAAGCAATATCTGTGTATACTTAGTTTGGGAACTTAATTACATTTAAAGAAAAAATGTTTTCATTTTTGTGTAATTTACTATTGAAAAAATTTCACAGAAATGACATGCAAAGAGTTTTCTTCTTATATGCTATCAAATAGCATATCTGCTTGGATTACTTTTTTGGGCCCTCTGGAGAAGTCAAGTATTTTTGCAGTTGGTGCACCTGAAGTAATTAAGTGACAAGAATTCATCTTACTGAACAGAAAACGAAGCCGATTAAAGGAATAAAAAGTTAATTTTTAATGTCATCCTTCACACAGTCAAATATTAATGTTTTGTAATGCAGAACCACTATAATTTGAAAGAAGTGCACAGGAATATAATCACATCAGATTAAATTATTTTAACTGGTTTTAAAGAGCTATTCCTGCTTTAAAACCCTTAAAAAAAATAGATGCTTTGTTATGCAGCAGCATAATATTTTATTTTTTGTAGACACACGACATGTGTCTTGCTCTGTGCATAAACAAGTAAGAAAGTCATTAAACGTATTCCTAAGATCTATAATAAAGGATACATTCTGCTGTTGCAGTGGTAACATGGCAAAAATTTAATCATGAGTTATTTTTACCAGGAAGTTCAGTAACTGGACATGGAATTAAAATCACTTCTTGAACAACCAGAAGTGGAATCTATCATGAAGAGTTTAAAATGTAGTTAGGTTTTCCAACAAGGAGGTACATTAACATTATATGAACAGTTAAGAAAAGTTTCTTTAAAATTCTCCAGTAATTAAATTTCTATGTTTGTAAAGCACTAAAAAAAATCTGTCTTAATTCTTTTAATAATAGTTGATATAATAGTAATGTGATCTGGATTGGATTGATGGCATGAACTTTTTGATCTAACTGTCCTAACTGATCTAACATGTCAATGGGACAGGCTCAGTGTGGCCCCTGAGGTCCTGATGCCTGATCCCTGGGGGCCACCCGTCCTCACTGGGCCCCAGCCCTCCACTGCTCAGCTTTGTAGAGGACATGAAAATAGAATTCCAAGCATATTACTGAGCTGCTTGGACACTTTAAATTATAATAATATATTCTAATGAAGCTATGTTTTCAGTCACGTTAACAGAACAATTTAAAATTAAAATTTTTAAATTAAATTCCTGAAACTTCATATCAGGATTTATTCTTTTTTTAACACAATTTTCATTGTTGCTTGTTTGATATTAAAGAGGTACCAGTACTATCTACTGTGGGTATACTCAAGAATGTGTACCACACACTAAATAGAATTTATATAGAAATGCATTTTTTCACTAAGAAAAACATTTATGAATAGTTGTTGATTAAGGTGTTCACTCTAATCTCAGGCCTAACATGTCAAACTGATTCCTTCCCAGATAAGATGATTCAAATAGTTCTAAGCAGCAAGCATCAGTGTTTGAAATACAACAGATTGTTTCATTCTGGCTTTGATTTTGCATTTTCCCCTTCATATAATCTGTTCTAACCAATTCTGTCTGCCTGCTTGCCATCAAATACATTATTTCCAGACACTTGTACTATGTAGTTACAGCAACAGCACTACTGCTGAAATTCTTTGTTTTCCTTACCCATGTTATTTATAGGACTGCCAGGATATGTAGGTTTCAAAGAGCTTTTCTGTTAAGTGGGGGGATAAATAGTAAAATCCCTGTCTCTATCATCTGAGTCTAGGCAAGTGGCCTCCAATTGAATACATAAATGGTTCCCTAAATGCCCAGTACCTTAAAGTTCTTTAAAGTGAGTCACTTTTAAGTTTCTTTTAAACAGTGTCTTGCAAGGCTGGATGACAGCTTGGACAAATGTATATGTTACTATGGCTGTTAGTCATGTTTCCATGCACACTTTCTTCTAAAAGTGCCACATAAATCAACAGACCATTGTAAACTAAAGCCAAATTTGCCTTTATTTTAATTCAGCTCGTGTTTTTCTCAAAATTATATTCTCAAAATCCATCTCTGCCTTCCCCCCTTCACTGTTTCTACGTTTATAAGTCTTTGATATGGATTAATAGGTGTCATGGTCTCATCACAAAAATTATTTTCAAAGACAGAGAAGAGGAGAGACCAATTAATCTTTATCACAATTAATTAACCTCAGTTAAACAGCAGTATTTATCAACACTTTCCCCCAGGTACTTAGACTTTGCAAGCTCTGTTTACAGTGGTATTTCTTCATGATCAGCGGTATGACAGAAGAATCATACATTGAGAAAACATGTTTAAATCCACTTCATTTCAGCCATTCTTTGGGCATTAGCACATTCTTTGGATGTTAGTGTGAGTGTGGTAGTAATAGGAGTACTTGTACCTTGTAAGTATTTTATTTCTCCTTATGCATTTGAGATTTGGGTGCTTGGATATTCCAGTTTAAAAACTTAAACTTTTATGATCAGAAGAACTGGATGTTTTTGGGGGCAATAAACAATGTAAATCTGATTTTACAAATTACTTTCCCATCTACTATTAGGACATACTGAACTGGACACAGTCAGTCCTACACTTGCTTTGTCAACTTGTATATTCCAGTGCTAGAGAAGTGCTGGAGCAAACTAAAACTTTGCACCTCACAGCTACAATTCAGAGCAGATGGACTTATTTATCTTTACTATATAACCAAATCATAGCGACATCAATGTGTGCTTCCTTTTTCCCATTTCCAGCACTGCAAATATCAAGCATTCTATTTGGCAAGTGTGTTTAGCAGTTCTTCTCATCCTCAGAAATGAGAGAGATGTTTGTGCAGTGTAGTAGATATTTGAGATATCTATGGTGAAAAGGAGACATAAAAAAAGCTAAGGATATTGTGTTCATTTCTTAATGGCTTCTTTCAGATCTTACATCAAACTTCAGGTAACTTAACTAGAGGAAATATTTGCATTTCATGGGAACTAGGAAAAATTAATTAAAATGGAAAAAACTCACCTGCACCAACACACACACCCCACCCCCCAAAAAAAGGTAGAATCCAAACACCTCCTTGTCAGTGAAGAATCATGTTCAGAGATATGTCAACCACCACTAGGTAAGTGTGGGTTCCAACTCACACACAGTAATGTACCTTCCTGCACATAGTTATCATTTTCAAATATCTTGTACCTAAAACTCTGTTAAGTACTTTGCTTCCTCTGATTTAATTACAGAAAGGGAATGAAAGATAAAAGCCGGGTATGGATCAAGAATTTTGTTCTGACTACAAGATAGAGCAAACCTATCTACCCAAATAGATTTGCAACATCTGTAATTTTACTCTGTTGCAGTTTCAGCTGTACAGTTCTGTTGAAGAGAAATACTCTGCTTTATGAGTAATTATGATTGAACTTACAGTGTTTTCTTGAAAATTCAACTTTTGATCACACTTTCCTTCCAAGAACAATTGGAGTAAGCAAATTTTGTGTTTGTGTTATACCTTGTGGAAAAGGTGGTAAACTCATGTTCAGTAAAAACCATGCAATTATCATTACTGTGAAGATGCTACTTTGACTTTTCTAAGCTTGAAAGACATAATTAATTTTAATTTTATGATACTAGCTCATCTTTATTCTTCTTACATTATCAATGGAGAATTGTGTTTTACTCCCTTACAGTATGTTGAATAACAGAATAGAATAACAGAATCATATTAGCATGAATATGAGGATTTTTCCAGATGAATGCATTTAAGAAATAGTATCCATTGAAAATCGGAGACACGAGGATTCCTTTCTAAGCAAGCTACATGATATTAATAAGCAGTGCTTGGTTTTGCCTCGATGGTTTCTTTACATGGCAGATTGAGTTTGAAGAGATGCTATGTAAAGAATTCTTATACGTTTTTTTAATCTTGTATTTCCTTCTCATTGAGATTCATACAGCTGACACACGGAAGAATCTGTAATTGCTAAAACATATATCAACAAATAATTATATTGACTAAAAAACATGGTTAGTGAAGACTTTACATGCTGAGATTTTAGGTAAAGTGAAGTTTCTTTCATGCTGTGAACAGTATATGTAGATATTCTATGCATGCTCAATTCTGAAGAATGTGTTTTACTGTTATTTTAAGCCACAAGATGCATGTTTTCCTCAGCATCTTCTCTTAACTTGAATCAGTCTTCCAAACTATTAGCTGGAAGATCTCAGTTCAAACTTTTTTTGTTTACATTAAGAATGTCCCAACCACTATTACTGTGCTTGGAGATAACTGGATTTCAAGGTGGCCAGCAACAGCATAATATTTTTATGTAGAATTATGGTCAAGATGGTTAGGAACTTTTTCACAAAAAATTTCTGGCTTGCTTTTTGGGGGAAAGAGCTAATTTGTGAAACATGGAAACATTGATTTTGACAAGGATGCTTTTCAGCCTGAGTTTTGCTAGGGTGGTTCAGGGGTCACATCAGACACACTGATAAGATTGATTAGAAATCAATCTTTTCCAGAAGGTCTTTGCAGGCAGCCAGTGTTATTGAATTATTTTCTTTCAAACTTGGGTGGAGGCTGAAATGCAGATAGACCTCATGCCTATTTAAAAAGTGGTGAAGATTTCAGAAATACCTATCCTGAGTTAAACCTCCAAGATAATCCTGAACTCTATATCCCTCAGCACAGCATTGGGCTGTGCAGGGAAGGTAGCTAAAGCCAAAAAAACCCGATGATGCTCAGCCTAGTATGATCCATTATTTTATGTGGAGTCAACAAAGGAAAACTACTTTCAGTCCTGTACAAGGATATGGTAGGACTCCACATCTCTCTGCATTGAGTTTGTCGGGCACTGTACAGAGACAATAAGGAATGCAGTCTGTGTTGGCTGTGCCATTTGTTAATGCAAATCCTATCTATAGGTTTACACATTCCCTTTTGAGACTCAAATATGTTAGTATTGGCACTATACTTTTCACATGCTCTTCGTGCCGCTGAGCCCACGTTCGATTTTTATGGTATTTTGAAAGAAACGTTCTTGTGAAAACAACAGTTAAGAGATCCTGATTTAAGAAAGCTAATGTAGAAGACCCAAGTTTTATTCTCCATGACAGATAAGCTTAAGATATAAGGAGTTTGGCTAGTCTAAATTTCTGGACTTGGTAGAGTCTGTTGTTTTCTCAGTTTTGCTTAGTTCAGATAGTTCAAACTAAACCAAGACTAAGTGGCTTATTGATTTACAAATACCCCATGATTAATCAGCAATCAGTGAACTAGAGATCCAAGATCAATATTCACAATTCAGCAGAAATAAAAACACTTACTCGGCTCTTCAGAAATGTTAATATTTACCCATAGATTTTTCATCATCCTTGTATTGCTAATCCTGAAATGTTTTTGTCACACGCAGGCACACTCTCCTGGGTGCGCTCTCCGTTACTTGCACACCCCTTTTGTGGGTGCTCCAGCTTTACACAAACCTGTGTGTC
The DNA here is from genome assembly GCA_024605025.1 of Megaceryle maxima. NCBI lineage: Eukaryota > Metazoa > Chordata > Aves > Coraciiformes > Cerylidae > Megaceryle > Megaceryle maxima. Next base: position 11,317 of record JANHGN010022433.1, on the reverse strand, counting down.
TCCCAACACTTCATTGATCTCTATGCTAGGGAGAAAGCACTCCATGAGTTCAAGTTCACACACCCCAAGCGTGGGTCTCTGTGTGCTGCACCCCATCTTGGTACTCCAGCACCTGGGGACAGGCACTTCACATCAATTGACAGGTTGTGATGCCAGCAGGGAGCAGCAAATGCTGCCACTTCCACTCCAAGGTCTCTCCCAATGTTAAAAAAATACTCATGCTTTTATATCTCTTTTCAAGCTGAATCCTTTGATTTCACATCTCTTTATGATTCTCTAGGTACTGTTTAATCTGGTTGGTGGTTATAATCTTTAACATGATGAGTTTTTGGTGAACACCCTTCCAAGGAGCTTTGAGAGTCCCATTGACACACTGTGTGTATTTACATTTCTGTCTTACCATCTGTAGTTATTCAGGCCACAGGTGAGCCCCGTGGGCGCTCCACACCAGTCTAAACGAATAAGCAAGTTAGAGAGTAATAAAATGTGACATTTTAAGAGCAGAATACTATAAAATGATGAATCAAAAAATGCAGCCATTCAGAAATTGTTGTAGGAAATTTTCATGACAGCTTCTATGGTACGATTTCTCATACTTTACTGGGCTATGGCTTCCTCCCACTTTCCACATCAGTTTTGCCTGTGTCATGCTTTTCCACTGCTAACGGAATTGTAGGTTAGATTCCACACTGGATGTCCTATTTTTCATTGTGATCTGCTTTATTTATTTACATCAGAGCAAAGAGGATGTAAAACCTCATTAAGTGAGAAAAGTAGTCATTTTCACCACTTCACAGTCACTGCACACAGATGTAATTGACTACGTAAGGTGAAAATCAGTAAGTTATCCAGCCCAAGATATCTACAACATTATACAGCTTAAAGCAGTTGATTTCTCAAAATGTGTATATACACAATAAATGTATTCATATTTAAATATCTATAGATATTTGAGTATATTTTAAATAAAAAATAAGTGGAAGATGAGCACTTGAATTTTTCAGTGTAACCGATTGCTTCCCAGATTTTTATACTTTAGGACAGGGAAATGAGGGAGGAAAGAAATGGACACAAAAGCTATAATGAGATATATTTTGGATGTAAGCATTACATGTGTCATGTTACTTGTGAGTCCAGTTCCAGCTGGGAGAGTAACAAATGGGAGAGAGTCCAGAGGGTCTCGAGAAAGCCTAAATGTTGTTAGAAAGGGAAAGTTCACAAGAATGGTATTTAACAAAATGGTTATGGAGAGAAAGAACAAAGGAAGAGACAGATCTCCTGGGACGTTGTTATGAATGTGATCTGGCATTAGAAGATGCGCAAAAAATGCTGTAAATACACTCATTTCCACAAAAGAGGAACAAAAATACACACACAATTGGAAAAAAAGAAACCTATGACATTATGTTCCCTTCACAGAAAATCAGGCATATGGTTATCTTGAGCATTGTGCAGCTCTGTTTTTAATGACTGCCTGCCAGAATTAACAAAGCTTTTCCTGAAATGCTGAGATTTACATGCTAAGCATGTTGATGATGCTGTCTTTTGACCTGCAGTTTTTTTCTTGTAATTAAGGTTTGGGTTTCCTCCCATAAGAACTGCAGATATAAAACTGTAATAAGGAAAAGCACTCAAGTAAAGAGTAAATTGCTTTTATGGAAAAGAATAAGTTCACAGAATAAAATAAAAATGGTAACAGAAGGGCACTGGCTTTTCCTACTGCTGTCAAACACCATTTTAAAGCAGATTAAAATGTACACTTTTAGAATGACTGTTTAATAAAATACTGTTGCTTATGACATATTACTCTAATCACATCAGAGCAATACTAATATTTAGTTTATATATACATATTTGTTCTATTGCAGTGGAAATGTCCAGCAGATAAAACTGCAGAATTTATTATGAATTGACTAGAATTTTACTCTGAGTTATTTAGAGTAAGATCTATGACTTCTTAAAATTCCATCAGTTTACTTTTGAGATTAGAATAGGAATAAACAGTATCTCTTTGTGCATATACTGCTCAATTAAATTGCAGATGTTGGCCATTAAGACTGTAAACCCTGGTCTTTTTAAGGAATTTCAAAAGCATTCTCAGTCATCTTTTCATGCTGTTCCTCTGAAGTGGATGTTTTTTGTAATGGATTAAGGTTCCATGGAGTAGGTGGATACGAAAGTTCTTGAAACATTCCTAATCAGTTACCAGTTTTAATACTGTCTTTCATTAGCTTTTATGGGGTTTCACAGACTCGGAATTTCTGAAAATTAAGTCTATCAAATCCAAACCAAACCAAACCAAACAAACAAAAAAACCCCAAACCACATAAATATTGTTCCTGGAGCCCAAATGACTGATTGGAAAACTGGCTTTAGTAAGGTAGATTAATGATTCTGCTTTATGTTCTGTATTCTCAATATTAGAAGTTCAAGTGCTCACTGTATCAATTCAATCTTTTAATAGCCTCCCTGCTCCTCTCTTCTCCATTTTCCCAAGGGAGCTAACAGACAGCAGTAGGTTGAAGGGAAATGCATACCGCTTTCTGCTGATAAAGGTAAATTAACCCAAGATCAAATCAAATCTAGATCTCTGTGGAACCTCTATTGCTTTGTATAAAATATATCAGGGTAATTTCATGGCAGTCTGTTATATAGGTGTGCAGCAAATGAAGTAAAATGTACAAGAGTTAAATGTATTTTTTTTTAATGTTCCTCTTTTCCTTACATTTCATTTTCATAGGTTCATAGCTAATATCACTGTGAATAGCATGACCTGATACAGGCTTTCAGTGTCTTCCATAAATGGAACAAACCAGGATTATCATGTGTGAAATATCCTGTTAGGTGCTTTTGATTAATCAATGCACAGATTCACTTTCATTCATGCTCTTTGTACTGTTCTCACAGCCTCCTTTTTAAACCTTGATTTGATAACATTTTTACATTGTTTGTTCTATGTAAATCACAACACTCATATCTCTGGAATTACAGAATTCTCTGACAACCGTTACTTTAGAGCAGTCTCCCTAATCACAATTTGATAGATTCACTAATTTTAAGGCCAAAAAGGAAAATTATGTATGTCTATTGCATAACAAGCGTCACAGATGTGCACCTATTAATTAAAGCATCACGCCCTTACTTTTTGTACAGTATCTTACCTGTATTTTTAATGTTTGCCAGTGCAAATTATGCACCGTGTTCTGGCTAAAATGTTCCATTGGATAATAAACATGACAGTAGAATAATTGTTTTTAAGCTGTGTATTTTATTTGTAGCCTAGTTGTGTCTGACCTCCTTTTGGGGATAAAATATATATTTGTTAAAAAAAATGTCCTCACCTGTTAGGAATGCATTAACCATAGTTTTATCAAACATCTTGAGCATATTTCAGTATTTCCTTAGCATCCTAATGAGTGCAAGATTGAAGATTTGTGTGTAAAATTGATTATAATGATATAAACTTCTTTATTACCAATTTAGCCCTCTCATTTTTGTTGATCATACTGATAAAGGGTAAAAAAAACCACAGTGAGCAGTATGATAAAAGAAAATATGTGTAATTTGTGATGTGCATCTGAAATACCCCAGGTGGCATTTGAAACTTCTTGCCAAAAGCATTCGGACTAATGACAAAATTGCACTGGAGTGCTGAATTAACAAGAAAGTAATCTACTTACTGCTGTCACTGCAGAGTAGTGCTCCAATTCAGTCTCCTTAGGCTTTCATTAGGAGGCAGATTGTAGTAGTGCATTTATTCTTAGTATACTTCCCAATTGTTTCACCACTGTTTTAGAAAACAGTGCCACAAATGGGTATGTTGTCTCACATGTATTGCCCTACTTCAGTTTACAGTTTCATTGACTGACTTTCTTTTCAGTTGCTGCATCGTGCTGTAAACTCATTTTTGGCTCGTAAGTCATGGTCTCTTTTAAGGCTTTGAATAATTAAGGTGGTTTAAAATGTAGTTTTCCATTTTATATCTGTTTGGCTTTCTTCTGATTAAGAGCTGTTATATGCAGCTGCTACAGGGTGCTTGCATCTTTTGTATAGAATCTCCAAGAATCCAGATGTTTCCTGAGTGGCATCAGAAGAGTTTGTAAATGAGTGACTGTGGAATCACTTTGCTTATGCATTTCTAAAAACCTTGAAAACAAAAAATAGTCCAGTTATATAAGTCATGTCTTGTTGATTTATTGGTAAGTTCAACAACCATTTCAGCTTACTTCTGATTGAGACATATCAAGAAAAATGGAGTGATTATTGTTTCTTCTACCATATTGATGGTAGCTTATTCTTGTCTAATGTGGATAACATTACCATTGAAACACAAAGATAGCCCATAAAATTTGCTAACAAATAGGGTATTTTACCCAGGGTTTGTGGTCCTGTATAGACTGCTAGTATATTCTATCTTCAAAACTCCAATGAACTGTGCTGACAGAGAGAAAAATCACCTCTACACCCTTATTCATGCACATGTGCAACTGCTTTTTTTTTTTTTGTCAGAAGTTCCACTAAACTCACTGACACTTATTAAACCAGGAGAAATTAATTAGATATATCAGCAGGGGATCAAGGTATGAAATGTGCATTTTAGTTAGTAGACACAGAAGCACCATACACACTTAATTTCTTACAGATTAGGGCTTCTTATAGTGTATATATATATAGTGGCATGAACCTGTGTATGATGATGCAGATAGGCAAATATACGCATGTGTGTTAATCCCTCTACAGCACCAGATTTCTTTTCTAAAACTGTACTTTTTGAAGGATATCCATTTAAGTGACAAACATTTTCTCTTCCCCAGATGAGAAACACAAGCATTTTTCTGAGAAATAGAAAGTTGCTTAATTTGTATCTATGTCTTTCCAAATCTATCTACAATCTGGATGCACATATTGTCAGAGTTTCAGATTATGCCTTGAATTCAAGAGGAAAATACAAGTTTGTACATAGAAAAGACACAGTGTGATGGGAAAGTACTAACCGCAAAGGTTACTAAAAGCCATAAAAGGTCCTATCAGTAGTGGTGGGATAGCCTTGACTAGTGCATTTAACTGGGAAGATTTTCATCTTAATTATTCAACACATCTGACATGACTCCATTTCAAGAATCTGAGCCTAAAGCAGTCGTAGCTGATTTCAAGCTACCATAAAACCAAGTTGAAAAGAATCTTAACTTCCTGCCCTCCTGTGGTCTCTGTTTAGCAGCCAATACAAATATCTGTACGAAAACACAAAGCTGAAGGGAAGTGCTGAGCAAATAATGGCTTTTTCAAATTTTACTGAAATTCTCTAGTTTTGAGACTAGAGGGTCTCAAAACAATGGGAAAATGTCTACAGCAATACTTAAAAGCATTTTTTCTCTCAACTTGGGGTGAAACAAAGTAAAAGATATTTAGATGTTTTATGATTAAACAAAACCATTTATTTTATCTAAAAGTGAAATGGTTTCCCTTGATTGCAAGATTGTAAATGTTGAAAATAGAGTGAAAGGTAACTTAAAGCATTTGATTTTTTCAGTAATTCGGTGGACAGAAGGGAATGATTTACTGGTAAATAAATGAGACAGTCTTTGTCTAAAGATGATTACATCTTTACCCTTTAGACATTACATATGTAAGAAACATCAGCTAAAGAATTTTCAGAATGATTCCAACTCAGTGTGGTAGTTGTCATGCTAAATTCATTACTGTATTATCTGGATATATTTCCAATGTTAAAATGTGCAATAAAAAGAATGCATTATATCAAATAAATCTTATATCTATTTGTACCTATTTCATTCTGAAGTCTGGTGTACAAACAAGACATTAAAATTATTTTGCAGTGATTGAAATTCCAGCTTTGATTTGAGCTTTTGGTATTAACCCCTGCCCATTTTTATTTTGCATTCAGATACCTTTGATGGAGCATGTGCAATACTGATTCAGGAATAATGGGTTTTAATTTTATATGTTCAAACTTATAATTTATTTTCTCAAAGCTGTAGCTTAACTATTAACTATAAGTGATGTCTTGAGCCTTTTTACTGTGAGGTCTTCACATAAGCAATTGAGAGAAGAGATACTTGACAGTTCAAGTAGGAAGAGAGAACAAAGAACCCTCAGGCTAATTTAGCAGTAACTTTACTTTCACTGTCTTCCATTTAGTTCTAATGGAACAGATCCACTTTGGTGAGTCAATAATCAACCTAAATTTATGAAAACTCCAACCCCTAACGTTCTGTGATTCATTCTGTGAAAACTCAAGACCATGGGCTTGAATAAGGGTACACCACCATTAAATTCTTACTGATTATCAAAAAGCACTTCCAAAGGCATAGATTCACATTTCTTAATTTAAAAAAAAAAAAAAAAAGTTTGTGAAATAGATTTTAAAATCATACTTTGTCAAATTGTGTTTCATTTTATTTTGAAGAAAAATAAGTTCTGAAGAGAAAAGTATGCTAGACTTCACAGAAGTAGAGTTATGCTTTTCCTATATTCATTTATTTTTCATGTCATGTTCTTCTGTTGTAACCAAGTTGCAACCGGGAGGCATTTGAATCCTTTAATTCCACTAGCCATCCAGAAATGACTCGCAGTTGTCTACTAAGGGTAGAAAAGAAACATAGCAAAAGATAAATCTAATGGTATGCTTTAAGTAAGAATTCAAGCTCATTGATCTGAAGCAGGATTATTCTTTTTTTTCCCATAAAGAATTAGTAGCAGTGCTATATTCTGAATTTGTTTTGGTTTATTTTGTTTTGTTTTCCTAGACAAAACTCCATGTTGTTATCTAACCTCTCAAGACCATAAACTATAATTTGCTTTTAAACTTTCCCTCATTCCAGCTTGAAAATGACCTACCAGAACCTGGAGAGGAGCCCATCAATATCAGAATATGCCTCTGTGCCATGAGGATTTTATAGAGTCTCTCTGATTACTTTATAGTTTTTATATATTTTATCCTTCTGAATTCCAGAAGAAAATCTTTATGTAAGGTCACAAGGGTTTTAAAAAATAGTCAGTTTGTTGCCATGTGATTCTAATTGGACAGGACTCTACTGAGATTTACTTTTTAATACATGCCATTTAAACTGCTGGAGCTTTCCACAAAACTCCAAAACAATTAAAGCTCTAGCTTGTCAAGCATTTGAGCATGAGTACAGTGGGAGACACACTGTCTTAGGCAGGGTTACCTTCCCCCTTCCCTCAGTCTTCTCAGTGTCTCTGAAAAATGCTGCCAGGGCTATGAAGCCCCTCTGGATATGTTCATAAGGGTGATCAGTTTATAGCATGTTTATGCAGTATGCAGCATGTTTTGATGATATGATTATGCCTATTTGGTTATCTCTTGGGTCCTATTAACAGAAGATGATACAAAGAAGCCAGCCAACATAAGTGATATATTAGTTCCTCACTAACCTTGAGGTTAAATGCTGGCATGCTGCTGGCATTCAACTTAATAGGTAATAACAAGGGCTCCTCTTTCATTGTTGCAGCTTCAGAAAGAACAAAGCAGATCAGAGGAAAAGAACAGGTGCACAATAAAATATCTATTGAACTGTAAAAACTTGGTCAATTTCTCATCTGTCACTTCACAAATGGATGTTTTCTGTGCTTGTGCCAAACTTCTAAAAAAGTCCTTTTCCACAAACTTTGATTCTTTTGTGTTTACAAATATGAAATACACATGATTTTGCTTTAGTTGGTCCGGATTCTTAATTGAGCAAGTAAGTTGCCCATTCTGCAAGTGATAATGAAGAAAGGAAGATATCCACATGAGCATTTTTTTAGAATGTTAAGTGTGCTTCACTGGGGAAAGTTTAATTCCTTGTTCACTCCAAAAAATAAAATAAAAAGAATCTTGCAAGAACATCTTCCAGACCAAATACACATTTTTTTTCTTAAGTATTTTTATGTTTTTACCCACTGAAATTTAATTTCAGCTTTTTTTGGAGAAATACTGTATTTTCATTCAAGATAGGTTCCTTGGGGCTTTCCAGTTTCTAGGTGCTGGTAGGTGAAGAAGGTGTCCCAGTTTTAGATATCTTTCTTTATATACCCCTTTCTTGTGAGAAATAAGAGATGGTTATTAGAAAAACAGTCAACCTCTTTTTAACTGAAAGGATGCAGTTTAGGAATAAAAACCTACAGGCATTCACTTACAGGAAGTATAGGCCTAATATTTCAGAGATTAGAGCATGCGAGATTTATAAAAGTTCTTTTCTTGCAGAACATTCAGAGGAAGGTTTCAGAGTAGTAGAAGGAGCTGGTGAACTGATTTCCACACTGTTAGAAGCCTTTTTGCATTCCTCAGAAAAAAGCTTCTGCCTAACACTGAGCTCTCAATAGTGAAGTGGATTTCATTAACCTGGTCAGCTGCTGCTTACCTTTTTGGGGTGGAACAGCCCTGTGAAAGGAGTAGGTAAAGAAAGGAAAAAAGATGTTAACATCAGGCATACCCTTTACTCAGTAAACTAGAATACCTGCAGTGGGAATAAATGTACAAAGTGCAAACCAACAGGAATTAGCAGTACTGATTTTATTTTTTATGTTCTCTAATTAGGTTTAATCCAAATGTTTCTTCCAATGTAGAATGTTACTCTGACTATATATTGAGAATTTTATTATCTCCTATATTTTTAATTTCTTCCTCTTCATCACCAAACCACTATCCATAATCACTGTTTCAGATCTGAGGTGCAAGAGATGTGTGTACCCACTTCTGTTCTGTGAGGACTTGTGTTTTATTTAAACAGTTGTTTTCTTCCTTCCTTTTCATCCTTGTGCTTCTGTTTGACAGTTTTCATGACATACTAACTCATTTTATGCTTCTTCATTCAAATTTCTCTGAAAACACATTTACTTGTGTTTGCTTTATAAAAGTGTTTAAGAGTCCACTGGGTGTGACCAGTGAGGTGTCTTTTTCAGTACCATAATGGAATAAACCATCTAAAATTTTTACCTGTTTTGAGCCTTGTTCTTTAGTATGATGTGCACTTTGCTTTCAGCTTCCTGTTAAATCCCTGTCATTGGTCATGAAGGCAATTACTTTAGATCTGATCTGCTTTTTCTAACTTGCCTTGTAGATTTAATTGGGCAGACTCTGATTATTTCTTTACCCACTTTGCTTTAATTTTAGATTCTCATCTTGCCCTTTCAAAGTGCAGACTCTTAACAATTGATGCAAAATTATGTAAACATTGATTTGGATTATCGATATAACTTGAAGCCTTATTCCACCTTTAATGGATTTGGAATGCGTGCTGCATAATTTAGAGCTATCGTCTCACATAGGCTACGAGTGCGTGTCTGCCGTTCAGAAACACGTGCAGTACAATCGATCATATATGCACAGATGCTCATCACTAACCCTTTTTTCCATAACGGTCTTTTTCCTTTCCTCTCTCTTTCATCCATCAAATACAAGACCTAGACAGACTTATTGTAGAGAGTCGTTGAGTGTAGCCTGGATTAATTAGTCCTTGGGTGACTCATTCAGTTTGTTCCATGTGATGCACTGACTGCTCAGTCTTCAGTTACATTCAGAGAAGTGTTATTTAATCTGTCTACTGCCAGCTTTGGTGACCTTTGGCTTTTTCCTTTTCTTCAAGTTTTCCTCTGTTTTAGATAGTGTTTATCTACTTATAGGCTTGTAGTGGCAAAGGTGGGTGCTGGAGAAGGCAATCTAAAAAGAACTGTCTCTTCTTTGGTGCCACCATAGCTGAGGCCTGGGGGAACAAGGATAGTCTTTGCTCTGTTCTGCTGACTTGAGACTATGTTAATTACAGCACTTAATTATAACTTTGCCATGGCATGAGGCCTCCCACATTCTGAAGGTACCTCTCAGATACTGGTTACACTGTGAATTCATAAAGAGGAAAGGTCTCCATCCATCTCCCTGTTGACACCAGGAGTTACACAATTTTGTCATGAAGATCTAAATACAAGACAAAGTAAAATCTTCTATGGAAACTTCTTACACGCACAAATAAATACATTTTTTTTAAGTCATGCATGTTTTTAAAGACAGAAAATTGCTAAATATTTTATTGTCAGAAGATGTGAAAATTCTGTTTAGTTATGAAAAGTATCCTGAGTCACTAGAGAGGAATGCTCTGTCTGATTCAAGGAAATTCCCCATTTTAAAGCACTCTTCTTCAAGTAATGCAGTATCTTTAATCTTAATCTTCTGCATATTAGAATATACCTATTAGACAGTGAGGGAGAAGTGAATTCCTGTAGCCCTTATCAAAAAGCTCGATTTAATTTTTTTAATTCAAATTTGTTGAAATAAAATGTCTTCATAAAACATTTCACCTTAAATATATGCATATGTAATTAATTCTAGTAAAAATATTAGTTTCAAGACTCCGGTCAATGAATGTTTTTCAAGGTGCTATAGCACTGATTCCTTTTGTATAGGATGTAATAGTAATAAGTAAATATAATGTAACCCTGAATAATGAGAAGTTTCTAATTCTTTCCAGCTGGATCTTCTTGAAGACCAGCTGTCGAAACTTAACATATTCCCTATAAACTGCTGAACAGCCAGTTGTTTTTCAGATATTAAATTCCCAGTTGAACATGCTAAATTTATGCTAGCATGCACATGGAACTGATGTTTTAAAAAAACAAGCTTGAATAGAAATATAATTTGCTTTATTAACATGTATTATCGTGGAATTGAGAAATCTTCTTGGTGACAGAAAATAATTTTTCTCATATTTGTTTCTGTTAATGGTTATTTCCTAAAGCTTTTCTGAAGTAGCTAGTATTGAAACGGACCATACTCCAGCACAAAGAACTTTTTCTCTATTTTTCTTCTTCCCCTCAGTGTGTTCCTCTGCCTCTTATTTCCTATCATTTTGGGCCTTGGCTGCCCACTCCTGTAGCATTTGCTGCAGACTCAGTGTTGTCAGAATCTGATAAATTGGTATTTCTATTTGGAACATATTCCATACCTGCTAAACCCCTAATCAATCTGCTTACGACAGTGGTTTTTTGACAGCTCTGTTGCACTGGTGTTTCTGTCAATATTATTTAAGTATACTGTAAATTGGACTGTTTCACTGCTTCACAGCTTTTGTTATTTTATGACTGGTTTAAGAATTTTGTCATAACCTTGTCTGAGTCCTAAAATGTACACTTTGAAGTGGAATGTATTATTTGTTTTCTATAACAAAAGCAAACATACTTACATTAATTTTATACTGATGCTGCTTTAATTTCAACATTGATACACCATAATGTGGCATCAGTGAACTCTACCTTTAAATATATATATATATATAAAATTATCTCTATAGCTGCAGATATAATG
>JANHGN010022432.1:0-17880 GCA_024605025.1 Megaceryle maxima | reverse complement strand
TTTTTTTCTTATTTTTTTTTTTTCTTTGGGGTTTTTTTTTTTTTTTTTTTTTTTTTTTTTTTTTTTTTTTGTCCACGGTATATTTAGTACAATCTAGAAAGTCCGTAAAAAACATCAGCACTGATACAACTACTTTTGAGTGAATTGCCCCGAGTAACTCCAGGAGAGCGCCGGCGATACTCACAGATTTGGTGTTGTACCTTGTTAAACTGATGCCGACGGTGAACCAAAGCCAGTTTGTGCTCATTTTTTACTGGTGAAGGAGCCAGGTCCCCATAAGGGCCGTAACTGAGCAGCTGGGCATCGCAGATCAGAGCCGGCCCGGCGGCGGTGGCCACGTTCTTGGGGGAGTTCGGGGAGACAGAGCTCGGTCACCAGCCTGCGGTTCCCAGTGAGGGGCACCGGGGTCAACCGCAGCCCAAGATGGTCAGACAGGGCCTCGGCGACGAGCAGTGACGCCGAAACTGTAAGACACTGTTCCTGCAGCGCTCCCCGAGCCGAGGCCGGTGAAGGCGGCGGAGGCCGGTCATCGCAATGGGGACGGCGCCATCTCGCGGCTGCCGCGCGAAGGTCCCCGTTGCCGCCCTCTCCGCAATGAGGCTGGGGCAGTCCCGGCCTCAGCCTTTCCCCGCGGGAACTGGAGCTCTCTAACGGAGCTGTGACTGGAGCCTGATCGAAAGGAGAGTCTCTAGTACCTGCGAAACTCCAAACTTCTCGATGGACGCAACGCTTGCTGAGAAAATGCTATTTCTGGGATTGCAGGGCCATTTTGGGGAGGGCTCCACAGGGTGTGAGCCAAGCCCATCTCCGGGCTGCGACCCTCCCCTTCCACATACTTCAAAGGTGTGCTTCAAAGCACCACTAGGTACACATGAAGCCAGTGCACGATAGCCAAAATCACCCCGTGTGATGGTGGCTTTGATCAATTATAAACAAACCCCCGAGTCTTGAGTGGAGAAACACGTTGTTGTGACTCCATCTGAGGAATCCCCCCTTGCTCATCCGAGGCTGCTCTCGATCCCGTCACTCACTGCGCTGCTGAAAACAGCTGCCTCGAGAAGGCTGTGAAATAGTCCCTTTGGACAGCATAGGCCCTGTGAGATAAACTTTTCAAACAGATTACCTCAGAAAGATCAGTAGTATCGTCAAATATCACAAACCTATAATAAACGTGGAATTTTCTTGAAGAAAAGGGGAATTGGAGGGTGTTCTGAGTCTCTTAAAAAAAAACCCAAACAAACAAACAAACAAACAAAAAAAACCAGAAGAAGAACCCCTCTCTTCACTGACTCACTTTTACCTTCATCACATTATTAATTACCTTTACTATTGACTACTGGCCCAAGCACTGTAGCTACCTGGCAGTCCCAAGGGACAGGTGAGATCCATCGCTCCCAATCCCATCTGCAAAGCAAAGGACTGTATATTCAGCCTCTTTAAAAGGAACTGCACAGATGCCCTCCACCATATTCTGCACCAGTTAAGATTCTTGTGCAATGGTTAAAACACAGCTATATGGGCTTGACCCATTGTGGAAAAATTACTGTTGATTGCAATGAATTTATAGTCCAGCCCCGTCTAAGTACAGATTGATTCCTCTGTTTCTATTTTTCTCTTTTTCTTCCCAAGAGTACATTTTCAGGCTTAAAAGTATTAGAGAGTAGCCTCCAGGGTTTTCATGGTTACTAGTAATTTACGTCATCCTTTAATCTTCTGTAAATCATTTTATAACATCTTTTCTAAAATGCCCTTTTCAGTTCCTCTCTGCTTTCCCAAGGATCCCGCTGCTATTGTGAGAACAAATTTAATTTACATTGATCTCTGTTCCCAAACAAAGCTGAATCTGTGAGCTCTGCTGCTCTATGGAGTTCATTAATACTTCATTGCAATGGACATCACCTCACTTCACATGTATTTATGCTGTATATACCAGTGTATATTAACCTAGACTGTCTGTGGCCCAAGCCCACAGAGTGCTTTCAGAGCTGAAAGACTGACAAATGGACAAAGTTTGAGGGCATAAAAATAGAAATTAGACTTGGAAAGTGCCTCCTCAGCTGTCATGTAACCTGTAGCCTTAACTCTGGAGAAACCTGAGTTTGTATCACTAAAGTCTGTCATGTTGCACTGCAGTACTGAAGTGTGCAATGCTGTGCAAGGAATCTCCTCTCTCTAAGTTACCAGGTTGGATCTGACAGTCACAGACTTTTTTACTGATTACTCTCAGCAAATTACTCAAGGCCAAAGTTGTGCAAATCCTCAACACAGCCCTGTTGGGCTCTTTTGAAAATCCATCTGTTAAGGGTGAATTACCTTGTGCTAAAAACTGGAAGTCCTACCTCTGTGTCAGCACATCCCTCACACACCTCCAGGAGCAGTGATAATGAGACTTGGCCAGGAAACCCCACCACTGGGGAAATGTCTTCCAACACTCATTCAAAAAGGAAAGCATTTACATTACTGTTTTCAGCCTGGCAGAAGCAGGGCACAGGAACCAAGATAACCATCAAACTGCAGTTTGCAAGGCACTGATGCTCCACAGAGGCAAAGACAGGGATCACAGAGTCATATTAAACAGCCAAGCCTACAGCATTTTCAGCTGCAAAGCTGTATTTCAATTAAAAGGCAAAGAAAAAGTTGCAATTAGAGGGTCTGTCAGTAGTAAGCATGAACAACAGTAGAACAAAGAACATGACTAGGCTTGGTCACTATTTCATAAAAGATTATTTTGAAAAGGAAAGTGTCAAAACAGATGAATGAAGGTGACACAGTGGCATTACAATTACTGGAAGAATAGCAAGACCAATGCCATCACAAACCTCCTTCAAAGAGAAAGAGATCTATTGAGCTAAAAAATTATTCTATACAAAGTATTAGAAGAGACACATCAACTGGAACATTAACTCCAGAAAATATGTAATAGTGTCCCATTTTGTATTTGACTTCCTGAATAAATTAGACCTACTGAAATGATTTTCCTCTTCTCCAGCTTCTGAGGTGCTCTAATTCAAGGATAAACACACGCAGATGGAAGAAAAACATGTTGACATGTCAGCACAGAGCTTCTTCCAAATGAACACAAAAAGCGAAGTGAAAGCAAATCTTGTTTAAAGCTTCAAAGAGATATCTGTTTCCCAATGTAACAGCTCCCTGGTGTGCAAAGGGTCACATTCAGTGAATAAGTTGATCAGCAAAACACATCAGTGAGACAAGTGCAGCAAATCAGTAATGACCTTGTCTCGAATAATTAAAGCCTGACTGGAGCACTGCTGGCTTAGAGCTGTCCTTAACTCCACTGAACTGCCCTGCAGTAAGGCCAACAGCCACAAAAATACACCCATATTGCCAGCGCATTAGCAGCAGGTGCAGACTGCAGAGTGGGGACTTCCAGTGCCCTTAGTATTCTGACCACTGTCCCATATGTGACCAGCTTTCCACCACGGCTCCTGCTGCTTAAGCACAGCATGGAATAGCCATCTAGAGCAGTGCTTGGGGACCCTACAACTACACTATCGAGTTCTAATTCACATTGTTAAATTGCAGCGGTGGTATCTCCATGCAGCAGTGGAGAAGCCAGTTCTCTTCAGCTTGATGGCAAAGTGCCCATCTACCTGTAGTCACTGCACCAATCTCTTAAGCAGTCAAGTATTGCACCCCTACTGTCGAGGCATTTCCAGGAGGACAAATCCATTGCCTCCACAGTTAGCTATCCACAGGACTTAGCCCTTTTTTCCTATGATTTGTTTGAGACAATGTGGGGTAGTAGAGTTCAGGTTGTTTTCAGTGAAAGATGTCTTCGTTGCCTCTCGTAGATTAGGTACAAATCCTTGACAATAATTAAACATCTATTACTGTCAAATTTCAGTACCTGTTAATCTCCAAACTTTGCAGGTTAAAGCAAATAGCACAGCTAGACAATCATACAATCAAATGAGACAATCTGTCTCCCATACATAATGTCCTGAGACACCCATTCCTACCACCTGCCTTGTGCCGTCAACACTGTTGCTATCTACCTTCTTTGAGACCTGGTTTAGGGAGTTAAACGGGCAGCACACAGTTCACTTCCTTACCTTACCGACCATTTAACACTATGAAGCAGATCACCATGTGTGCAGGCAAGCAGCAGTGCAAAAGAGGGTATGTACAGAGTAAGATGTAATTATATAATTAACTGTAATTAATTACAACATCTAAAAATATATTATGCTCAAGTAATAAAATTAATATAGAGAATGATAAAGAGAGGAAAGAATAGGAAAATTTAACTATTTTTGGTAGTAACTAGCCTCTGGATTGACTATAAACTATGTCCTTGCTACCGTGTAAAGCAGGGTTTGATAATCCTGGCAAGTTACCTGTGCTGTTAGCAATGCTGCATTAATAATGAGGAAGAAAATCTTCTGCTTCAAGCTACACAAAGGCTCTTTGCAAACCAATAACTTAAATATAATTGTGCTCCACTGGTTTTCCTTTGTACAGTGACCAGCTCTGTGAACAGGGAGCAAGGACAAAACCAAACAAATTCATAGCTGGCAATTACTCCAAACACCTGTACCAACCAAGCTCATTAAAAGTAATTGAGAAGCACGTAAATCATGTTCTGCCATTAATATGGCTCAATTATTCCGAATTGGTGTTTCAAGCTTTTAACCAGCCACAAAGGCGGAATTGACAGATGCTTTTTTCTGAAAGAAAAATACAAAGGGGAAAGGGGGAAGGGGGATCACACTGCCATGTAACTCCATGTTGTGCTAGGCCAAAAGGAGCACTCATAAAGGGATAATACAAGAAGACTTCAAAAAAGGGGTCACTTCTATGTTTTTTTAAAGGTCTGGGTTTATACACAAGGACTTCACTGGTGTAACTCAATTATCCTGCCCCTCTGAAACCAGTCCTCACCCTCTGCACAGTGTTTTAAGTCTTCAGTCTAAAAACCTTGTCCAGATTTGCATGGGGCTCCACTGCACTGGAAGGGAGGCATGAATCTAACTTTGTCTTTTGACTGGGGAGAGGATAATCCCACCCCATAAATTGTTCTCAGCTTAAGGGAAAGGGGTAAATTAGGGCTAGGGACACTTCTGTCTTCCCTGGGCTTGCATCCCAAGGCCATCACTGTATGACTATTGTTTGGCAGTCTGGATGCAAAGACTTTCTGGTTTGCTGCTAGCTGAGAGGAGTACGCATGGGGAAACTCCTTCAGAAAACAAGACTTGGAAGAGATGCTGCCTGCAGTTTTCAAGGAGAAGCAAGGATACAGGCACAGAAGCTCCACTGAGTCCAAGGGCATTTGGGAATCAAATGTCTTCTGGTCTCCTTGAATATCCCAGGTGGGCACCAGAAGACTCCTTTCACCCATGAGCTGACTTACCACCTTTATACATACATGCTCTCTATCTCCTTACACAACTTTTTCAAGTCGCATCAGCATATCACTTCTGCATGTGGAGATGGAAAACTGCTATAGCAACATGTCACAGGGAGGGATAAGGTGTGTGTGGGGAATAATGCTACTTTAGTAGTAGGATCCCTGTCAGCCATACTGCCTGCAGCCATTCTTTCACACCTCTGCTACTGCATACTGTGTTTTCTGGATGTGGGCTCAAAGGAGATTCCATTTACCCTGGTGAATGGAATGACCTCAAATTCTGTCAGCCTCCCTGAAGTAGTTCCAGATTTATTCTGAAGCAAGGGGTGAATCTGATTCTAACATTTTGAAAGCAAACGAGTTTTCTGCATCCTGGGAATTTTCAAACATGACACATCCATCAGTTTTCCTTTCAGACTAACATTTGGCAAAATGTAACTATCAAAAATTTTTAATGCAAACCAAGTTGTTTGCTATTTGTTCCAAGACACATAATAAATGTCAGTGACAAAAGTTTCCATGCTGCCTGTGTGGGCTCACATGCATAGCTACCTTATGACCTACACCAAGGAACAGCCTTGGAGCTTGGAGAAGCTTAAAACTACTAAGGCAGGGGTGTGAAAACACATCTGGGCCCAGCAGCTTCTGCTGCTGCAGTAAATCTCATGTGGCCCCTCTTCACGTCCCTCTAGCCTTCATCTTTAGAGGTGAAATCATGAGCTCTCCTTCTCAATGCAGTTCTTTTTTGGCACCAAAAATCCCTCTGAGGCAAAGACAGTTTTGCATATTTTCCCTGTCTGCCCATCAAACTCTTAAAAAATTAAGTTATTAACCAGAAAGTCCCAAAGGTGTTTATTCTAAATAAAATTCTGCTTCTCTGCTTCAATTGAAGACTTTTGAATAAAAATAAAATAAAATAAAAATAAAATTTAAATGTAGTGATAAATGTACCTTGTGGTAATTATTGCCTAGCACTATACTTCTAAAGCAGTCAGCTGAGCTTCTAGTTTATATTTCACTAATTTGCTTCCTTGGTCCAAAAAAAACCTCCACAAGCCCCACATTCATCATGTAGTTTATCTGAGGTCTACACATACAGCAAAACATTGCTTGCAAGAAGGAAGAGAAGTTTGCAGTAAAATTGTTTTGTAACAGATGTATCAATGGAAAAAGTTAGTAACTGGGAGTGTTCTCTCTTTCCCTGTCTCACAGTTGCTATTAGTGCTGGTCTTTAGGGTGTAGCTTTCCTCTAGGGCTCCTGTGTTTGTTTTACGTATTGCTTTCCTCTTCCTTTTGGTCAGGAGCCTTTTTATGATCAGGCAAGATAATACTGAGCAGCAGCACCGAATCTGCGTGACAAAATGAGCCTTTGCTTTAAATATCCAAGAGACAAATGGAGGTAAGGAGAAACAAATGAATTAAGCTGTTTGGGCTGGGGAATTGCTGTCAGTTCGTTATTCAGAAGTTACTAACAACTAGTACATAGGGTTTGTTGTGGGGTTTTTTTCCCCTATTAGACTGCAATGTTAAGAATTTAACTCAAGTCCAGCACAAAAATATACTGAAGTTGTAATTGCACTCAGGCCTTTGGTAGGGATTACCAAGTTGGTTAGGACAGAAATCCTTTGAGCAGGGTTGCCTAGACCTTAAACACATTTTCTCTCCTCCTTTTTTCCTCATCTTGCAAAGTGTCTCTGTATTTCTGATTCACTGTACACACTATACCTAATCAGAGAGTTTATCCTTCTCCTATTATATTCCTGTATTTCATATATATTACAGAGGTTGTGTTTGCTCAGCTGTATTGAATCCTATTATAAAAGCAGGGTGCAGAGGGCAGTTTCTGGATGCACAGTGAATCTCTGTAACTAATAAAATAGAGCACCTGCTCTGCTGGAAGTATCAATGTGAAGCCAGAGTTGTCAGGGTAAGTGATTGCACTTCATAATCCTATAATGTTGATACAATTTGGTAGTATTGGCATAAAAGAGATACTCAGAGCTAAGCTGGCCTTTAAAAACATCATTTTCAATTTATCTTAAAGGAAAACTACTCAGTACAGGATCCAATGACATGCATATCTAACTCATAGGGTGTCGTATCTGGCAGTTAGGTGTATGAAAATAGTCTTGTTTATTGTGTGGTGGTGAATACTGCAGTTTAGAGAATAAAGGAGTGCATATCCAGACAAGCTTCCACATGTGCTTCAAAAGCAGAGAATAAAAAAAAAAAAAAAAAAAAAAAAAAAATTATTCTTGACTCCCTTTCTTTCTCCTAGATTATCTTTGAAGAATCTTGAAATTTACTGACATGGAGGGTTTTTTTTTCTGTACTGTTCAATGAATATATCTAATATCAAACCTTCAGTTACGTTAGTTTTGCATGCACACTTATGGTATCTTTTTGGTCTCCAGCTGCACTATCATGGTTTTTGGAGCCAGCTTTCCAGACTCAACTGTCAGAAAATAAATCCTTGTTATTTACTGTTTGTTGTTCATTCAATCTTATATCTATTTAAAAGATTTCTAGGAAAATACTGATAGCAAAAAATTGCAGGTAAGAAACCACAAAATTAGTTTATATATGAAATAGGATGTACATTTCCCCAAAATATTCTGTAGAATAAGATTTTTTAGTTTATTATTCTGTTCATGTAGACCAGACACGGTGCTCCTTCATGTTGTGAAGTACCAGAAAGCATGGTTAGCTCTGCAAGGTTGTTAAGAGGGGGACGGCCTTGAACTGGAGATATATGAATTATCTTTCTCTTGGTCACACTACCTCTGGCTTCTCCCATTCTCCTCCTGCCTGACTTCCTCTCCCATGTAGACCCAAAGCTCCTTGGGGCGGGACCTTTCCTGACTGTGCTTCCAAGTTCCTTACTCTTAGCAGCATAGCACAGATAATAAATAAAATGTTATAGCTTTTTTCATCCCTTCCCATAGCATTAGTTCACTAAAGTCAATGGAATTTTTTACATGGCATTACCAGACCTCAAAGTATGACTGTTAGTTCACTGGTTTCATGGAAACATTGAGTTAAACTGCATTTATGATGGCAAATCCTTGCCCAGGGAGCTGAGTCACTCTGTGCAAAGCAGCAGCTATGTCTCCTTTGAACATTTGCTTTTCCAAAGTACATAATTCCTCTTCCACCAAGGCCTCCAGTATGCTTCTTGCTGTAGATGTTTGCTTTTTATACACTGCACTGAGACAAAACCAGAGGCTGTCACACTTCTAAGAGATCTGACTGGTAACGAGAGGAGAGAGAGAAAGTCCCGTCAGGAATAAAACCCATAAGACAGACCTGGGTTATGTTTATAACCTTGAAACACTGACGGACAACGTAACAGGGATGTGAGGTCATTATTAACCTGTATAGTTATTTTCAGAGCCTGATTTTAAATTCACTTATACCAGTGAGTATTTCTACTGGCTTTTCAGTTTTTCTTTTTGCACAGTTTGAAATGCTGCCCACAGCCTATGTAAAATCTAAAGGGTGTTTTGGGATGCATGGGAATAACCAGCTGTAGTCAAGCTTCATTAAGGCACTCGAGATTAAGTAGGATCAGTCACCCCTTATCTCCTGAACTCTCAGCTAAAGCACAAACCTTGGATTTCTCCTGTGAGACATCTATTCACAAATCCCTCTACTCCTGAATTATTCCATCCAGATTTCTAAAATAAAAAGGCAGAATAATGATAATTGTACAATCCAGAGTCTAAGAAAAATAATATGCAAAGAAAGTGACACAAAACAATATCCAATTGTAAAATAAAAATGTTCTGGGAGTCAGGGGAGAATAAAGAGAAATAAACACTAGGGTAGCCAACTAGAATAAAAAGGCCAGCATGATACATTATAGTCATAGGAAGGTCAAAACCAAAATAAAACAATTGGAATACAGTGCAGAGGAGCTGACTGGTCCATAACAAAGCTGTCAAAATGGCATAATCAAGTCATCAGGCAAATATGAACAGAGATATCTTAAAAACAGGGGGAAAATATTCCTATAAGTAACACCTGAAAGGTCAAAAAATAAAATTCTTTTGAAATAAATAACAAAAAAAAGAGAATGGGCAAAAACTGAATTTTAAAATCTTCCATCCAATTTTCTGCGAACCACTGATGGAATTTAAATTATTTTTCAAGTTCTTTAAAAAAAAAAAAAAGGAAATAATAAATTTGCTTTCCCATCCCCTCAATTAGAGAAAAATCATCACATGTTTTTATGTTGACAGTTAGTTGATGAATGTCATGTCATATCTCACTGCCTTTCCATCTGACAGGAATCAAAGCAGAGATTTTGAAAGGCAAATGGCTTTGAACTACTAATCATGCTGAACAAAGAAATAGTTTTAGTTGTTGTTTCTTAATAAATTTATGCTTTTACCTAAATCGTTTTTCTACCACCTTAGTTCTAGACAGTATGAAGCTATGTTGAAACCAATAGTACTCTATTTCTGATTATACTGTGATGTTTAAAAAAGTTGGAAAAAAGTCCAATGTTTCTTGCATATCCAAAGCTCCTGGTGATTTGTTGACACGTACTGGCAAAGGTAACTCCAATAACTATTTTGTTCTTTTGCATATGTGTGCAGACATTAAAAAGCATCTGTGAAAGTTCTGAGTGTGAGAGTAGGATTTTAGCTCAATTCCTTTGCCCCCAGGAATTTCTCATCTTAGTTTGCTCTTCCCCAGGGCTCTCTTTGGGATCTTGTTCTAAGAAGGATTTAAAATTCCCAGACAAAAGCTGCACTCAACCAAATCCACTAAAACAAAAGCAATTACCAAACAGGAAAAGAAGTCACAGGGAGAAAAAGATAACAAGTGGTAGGCCAGCAATTCAGTATTGTCTCTAATTCCACCAAATTCAAATACTTTGGATAAGAATCACAGAATCACAGAATATTCATGGTTGGAAAGAACCTCCTAGATCACCGAGTTCAATCATACCCATAACAAAAAAACCACCTAAATAACCTGATCAAACACAACTTCAGAAACACAAAACAACCCCCTACATGCCTGCCACTGGAGCATGTCCTGAAGCACCAGGACTACCCATTTCTTAAATACCTCCAGGGATGGTGACTCAACCACCTCCCTGAGAAGGCTGTTCCAGTGCCTCACCACTCTTTCTGTAAAGAATTTCTTCCTAATATCCAATCTAAACCTCCCTTGATGTAACTTCAGACCATTTCCTCTGGTTCTGTCAGTAGTTACTAAGGAGAAGAGGCCAACCCCCACCTCTCTACAACCTCCTTTCAGGTAATTGTAGAGGGAAATGAGGTCCCTCCCCAGCCTCCTGTTCTCCAAACTAAACATATCCAGCTCCCTCAGCCTCTCCTCATACAACTTGTTCTCTAAACCCCTCACGAGCATGATAGCTCTCCTCTGGACACGTTCCAGCATCTCAGTGTCTTTCCTATAATGAGGGGCCCAGAACTGAACACAGTATTTGAGATGAGGCCTCACAAGTGCTGAATACAAGGGCATGATAACTTCCCTTCTCCTCACAAACAAAACAAAACAAAACAAAACAAAACAACAACAAACAAACAAAAAGAACAAAACCCAAACAAAAATTAAACAAACAAAAAAACCCAAACCAAAACACAAAACCATGAAAAATGGCAACAAAAATGGAACCACAACAAAATGGCAAAAAGCAAACACCAAACATGCAGACTTCAGTGCAGCCCCTCAGAGACTCAGTTTTTTTCGCTTGTGTCTTTCTCTAATTTTAATGCTTCTTAAGTGAGCCAAAAGGTGAAATTCTAGAGTCCTGGGTTAGTAAGGAATATATTGTGTCTACTCTGCTGGGCACAGGAAGTTTTGATTTGCCAGAGAAAAGGTTCTTTTGTATTGTCAACATCAGGCTACAGCTTGCAAATTAGGAAGCTTCATGCTAGGAAAATACTGGAATATGAGGCTATGAAGAAAGTCCAACTGATGTAGAGAGCTTCTGGTAAGTCAGGAATTGATGGTAAAGCATGCAGTATACCAGATACAGATAAACAAGTTTTATAGTGTTACTTTCTATCACTGGAATCCTGTTTTTTCCCAACACATTCAGAATTATTTTTTTTTTTAATTTAACATTCTCTGATTTATATTCTGTGAACTGAAGAAGGGAATACAAGCTTTGTGCTAACTCCTCAGACTGTGTAAGACAGCAGGAGTTCAAGAGGGTTGATTCTTTTTTTCCTTATAGCTACTTCAAAACAGCTACACACATTCAGGATGACAAAAAAATGACAGTCAGGCCTATTCACTGGTTTACAATCACTCCTTTCCATTGCCAGGTTGTCCCCCATCTTCCTGTGAAGATGTAGAAAAATGTTTAAAACATATTATAAAGAGGACAATTCAGAAACTGCATAAATGGTAACATTCAAGAGTCAATTACTCTTCATCAGTAAATAGGAGACATTCAGAGACGCTGCCATGCTGCAGAACCTTAGGATTAGCTCTGAATCACCTCTTCTGTGAAAACCTCTTCCCTCTGTATTATCTCATCCATTTACAAACATTCTTCCTTTCTGCCCACTTGGTCCCTACAAGACTCTTTAGGAGTTCAGCTAATTTGTCTGGGATTGAGACATGGACATTTGATATACAAAAAAACCCAAACAAACCCAAAGAATCCATAATGTGCTGACAGTATACTTACACATTTCTGTTACTCTAGCACTGACTGGTTTAAACACTTTGTAAGAGTGCCAGCAGTGCTAGCACTGGTAGGTTGATAGGTTGCAGGAAGCAATATGGTGCCGTTCCCAATAGGTGCAGGTAACTGGACTTGAAGCATGGAAAAGGCTTACAGAGGAACATGTATCAACCTTCTCTCAATGACTGTCACTGAGCCTGGAGGGTGGGTGTACTTTTGGGATGCACTTTGACCCCCTCCATAAAAAACATGCTCAAGGATGAAAAGTAGAAGGAAAAGAAGAGGAGGATGCACCAAAACCAGAGTTTAGTCCCTTTTGCCTTATCTCTTTGGTAGGCAAAGAGTTGTCTTGGTGAAATTACTCATAGGGCACTACACAATCACTCATAGGGCACTACACTTCTTAGTATGTGCCTGGGAAACAGTGAAACAGTGAAAGAAACATGAAAGCAATAGAATAACTTTCCTGTAAACTCTGAAATTACATGTGTCAGGAGAGGCTGAGCACAGTTAAAATGAGTGCAGATGGGATGTACAAAGTGTTATGGCTAAGTTTCAACACTGAACAGGCTAAACAGCACCACTATGCTAATCAAAGCGAGAAGGCAGTGGGACAGCAACATCCTCTGCTAGTATGTGTGTTGTCTGGCCTGTGTAGGTTGGAAGAAAACACTCCCATCCCTGTCACAGTGCAGCCTCTCTTTGAGAATTGTACGCTAATCACATTCATTTAAATTAAGGTTTTAAAGGAAACCACATATTAGACCAAAAATCCCATCGAGCCAAAATTCATCTATGCACATTACCAATAACCACCTTACAGGCAAAAGTTTGCATGTACCTCCCATTTTCCAGTGCTGAGGTTTGTATTCCTCCAAAGGATCAGTGCATTTCCTAGACGCGCTAGAAAACCACACAGTGAAACAAGCTGCCCAGGGAATTTGGGGAGTCCCCATCCCTGAAGATATTTAAAAGACATGTAGATGTGGTGCTGAGGGACATGGTGACCTGGGAGTGCTGGGTTAACAGTTGAACTTGATGATGTTAAAGGTCTTTTCCAACAAAAATGATTCTATGATCAGATTAATCTCATAGAAGGAAGCTACTAGATGAACAGTTGTATTTTACACGCAGCACATCTTTTACTTTTAACCTAATGGTGGGTAATTCTGAAATCTCCATTGCTGGTGATTTTGGAAAACAGGATAGACAAACCAGAGAGAAGAGGTGCAGGTAAAGCTGAACCTGGCACAGGGCAGCAGATGGACCAGGTGACCTTTAAGGGGCCTCTCAGTCTCCATTTTCTATAATTCCTCTGATCTAATGCTCCTGTTTCGTTAACTAGACAGCTGGCCCTGTATTAGTCGACAAATAACAGAAGCAATGCAGGGTGGCTTAGATGAGGCCAGGTTGGAGTGTTTGCTTTCATCTTATGAACAGTCCTCCAGCTCTGGAGGAGGGCTAACAGGCTACATGTACAGATGGTCTTTGTCTTCAGATTTCTGAAAAACTGAAATCTTTCTTAGCAAAAAAAAGGTTGTGCATGCAAACACTAACCATTCCCCAGCTTTTTAGAAAACACCTGGTTGCCTGCATTAGTCTATGATACCGTTTGAGTGACATGTTTTCCTCCACTATGTTGGAATTGTCATCACACTATTAACTCTTAGGTAAGGGAATGGACTTCACCTGTATGTTCAGAGGCAAAAGTTGTAAAAACTAAAATTAAAAATGTCCATTTCTGACCTTATCCTCCAGCAAAGCCCTGAGAACCTCAATCTCTTATGAAAGGGTGGTATCAGTGTGTTCAGTCATGACACAAGTCAATGCAGTTAACCCCGAATATTTGACTATATCCTGTTTGCAGTCTATTGAGCTCACCAGTTTCAGGTGTGGTGGCCATTTGAAAATGATGTAGCAGTTGTCTGTGTGTTACCGGTAGAACTGGGAAGAGGAGCAAAGGCCTTGCCATGCTGGAGAGGTAAAACCATCGATTCTGCTTTCACCTTTGCTTTCTGAAATCAGTCTCAGCAGGTCACACTGACTTCAGTGGGATGGGAATGGCTCCTTTCAAAAGCTGTCCCTCAGCAGACAGATTAAGCCATAAAGCAGGGATTTAGTTTGTACAAGCCTGGTTGCTCTCCCTGTACCCCTGACACATGCTTAGGGCCCTACTTCGTTGCTCTGTCCCAGAAACACGCAGACAGCAGACTGTAAACCCTCTCCTCCTCAAAGCCTTGCTTCAATTTGGAGCACTGCCACCCACTGATTTCAGCCTGGCTACCAGCTCTGCAGACTCAGGAGACAAATTTCAAATGAATGCAGACTGAAGGCTTGATTGCTGGTTTGGGGTTTTTTTCAGTGTTTTCTTCTGTCTGAATATTGTTCCACATGAAATACAAAAGTTTTGATTTGCATTTAGGCATTTACTTTGAAAATTTGAATCAAATGGAAATTCAAAGCAAAGTTTGAACCTCTGAGTAAATTATTTCTTGCAAAACTAGCTCTTCAGTGTCCTGCTTGAGTGAGGTCCAAGTGAATACCATAAAAACACCACAAAGACAAAGCTGAGGTTCACCCTGCTACAGAGGACTAATCATAGCCTTTTGGTCTATCCTGGAGTGTAGCTGCACCACAGTCAGAGGCACCAGCTACTGCTCAGGAGGGTATCAACATCTTCCTATCATATCTTCCTATCATTCAGCTTTTACCCAGTTTACCAGACTGAACTTTCTGCTGCTGTAATACCTAGCCTCAAACCCACATATGTTGGTCAGCTAAACAACTGAAGATTCAAAATGTTTAATATTCTCCAATGCACTGAGTAGCCAAACATTTTGGGGACAAATTTGCCATTGCTCCAAGCCTAGTTCTTCAAGTGCAAGTCAAGCTGCATCTACTCCAGGTACTCTGAAGTTACTCTGTTCCCACCCTGAGTGCACTAGGCAGCCCAGGTCTCTATTCCTTTTTGCAGATGTGCCATTCTTTTTGGCAGATGTACAACAGGTTTCAGTTTCTCTGAATCCTGTCTGTTGCACACGCATTTTATACGTTCAGGAGTTTTGCTGAGAGATTGAAAGTTCTGGATTTAGAGCTGTCTATCACAAAACAAATAATCTTGAAAATGTGTGCATTTGAGCAAGAAGATCCAAGTCCTCATCTGGCAAGGGAACTTTAATCTTCCTGCAACAGTCTTTCTCCAAATTTACACTCTCAATTGTACACACAGGAAACTTGAGATTTATCTGGGTCAGAACATACCTGCATTTCAGTGCTTTCAGTGCTAAGAAATATGTACATCTGCTCTCATTATTTCAGAGGGGGTGGTTGCTGGTTTTTTTAAAACATCCCCGGTCTCTTTTTAAAATAAATTCTTTGAAGGGCTCTTATTTTTGGAGTTTAGGAGTCATAATGAATCAAAACCTGTGAATGCAATTCAGTTCAGATTCACGTGTTGAGTCATGGGTTCCTCTCAAGTATGTGCAAGAGTCAAATCATGTCCATGTAAGGGGATTGGCAGTAGCTTTGGAAATATCTGTCCTGTATCCCAGTTTGCACTTATAAGCCATACTTCCAGCTCACTTTTTTTATTAAAGCAAATAAACATTTTGCCTGCAGGCATCAGATATTGTCTCAGTAACCATCCCTGTATCAGTGTGCTGTTGCACAGGATAAAAAGGGAGGCTCTGAAGTATCTTAGAGTGTGTCTTACACTGGTAAGAGTCATGGTACAATTAGAAGATCCTTTTCTCTCTCATGTTTTCCTTGACACCAAATGAAGCCAAACAAGTGCTTCATACAGTTCTCTGTCCTCCATCACATACCTACTCTTTTACCATAGCTATGCAGCATTTTCAAAATCAATGCTTATATTTTGTCATTTATTATCAAACTGCTTTTCCATGCTCAAAATCTCTTGATTTAGAGATTCACCAAGCTGATGAGGTGATCAGAACCAAACTGTTTCAGGCCCTGATGGCTGAGCCATGTGCACAGAAGCACACCAGCTTCCCAGAAGTCCTTGCTGCCAGCCCCAGCCCATGACTGATACTCTGCCACCGCACCCTCATCTCTAGCCCTGAGCATCTGCTCACTATGAAGAGTTCACTTTGCCTCTTAAACTATACTTCTGACTCACCCTTTACCTCCTTTTACCATTCAAAGTATACACTTGTGCTATGTAACTGGATGAGCTGTACTGCCCCAGGGAACCAGATAGTGACTGCTTTGTGCTGTGCTGTTGGCATGTGAGCTTTGCAGTCTTATCACCAAGCCAGAGAGACACATGACCAGATTTTCCCCCTCTGTATTAATAAAGTGAACCTAGTTGCATGTTTTGTTAAGCCACGAGTACAGCAGTAATTTTAGCAGGGCCCCTGTACAGCCGTTGATCCTATTCTCATGGTAAAAGAGTGCCCAGGCAGAACAGGTTTTCAGGTTTTGATGGTTGCTTGTGTTTCCAGGTTCTGGTAAGGAAAAAGTGTTGAAAAAACATTTGAAACAATTTTTTTATCTACTTTTGTGGCTTCAGATAGGTCAGACAAACATCTGAGCACATTTGCCAAGGAAAACAAACTGCCATTCTGAACAGCTGGAGGTTAAGCCATCCCTAGAGCAAAGTCCATTAAACCTGTGGATGTGGCAAACTGCCAGACAGCTGCACGTGTGTCGTTTTGATGGTCACACAGGAATGCCTGTGGGGCAGGAGGGGATTAATGATAACTCTCTGAAACCCCAAGTGCCTAATTTTTGAGCTTCCTATGGCAGTATATTTCTTCTTCCATTTTCAGGTTGTTCTTAAAGCTTCACTCTTCATTTAAAACCTCTAAGGAAACTCCTTGCAAGATAGATATACCTTATCCTATCAGGAAAAAAAGAACCTCTTTCAGAAAAATAAATACTGAAATCTATTTAGTAATGCCCGTCATGTATCTCTCTCTCTCTTATCTTTTCTAATATTAGTTCAGAAAACAGCTATCTTTTATAGCAATTTCATTGCCATAATTCAGATAGCATGGATTATTTCTGTAGTAATACTCTAATGTTAATTTGCAAGAGTGGAAGGCAATTTGCTATCCTAACGAATTACTTTTTTCCTTGGATCAAACAAACAGCAAAGACAGTGCCCCTGTCTAATTGGGAACACTAGATAGATATCCATCATGTTCTGTATGTAAAGTCTAGTGTTGGAGATGTTATTAACATGCAATTTAACCCCTACAAAATTAAAAGTAAAGCTTTAGACTCATTTCCAAGTAGAAACCTCCTTGGACATATGTCGATGTGGTCTTCTGAAAGATGTCAAAAGATCACCTCCTCATAATGACCAGGGAGATATGAATCCCAATAATGATGTCTGGGTATTTATACAAAGTATTCTCCTCAGAGCTGCCCATCACAGCTAACTATATAAAATACACATCAATCTTATAAATCCAGAAACACACTGCACTTACTCTGAATCTGCTCATCAAAATGGATGGAATGAGGCCTAAGTCCAAGCCCAGAAGTCTAACATAAGACTTAAGAGTCACTGTGTGAAATACAAGATTTAACACTACAGTTAAAACCGCTTAGGAACTCCAAGTATCAAAGGTATCACAGGTATCACAGGGTGTCAGGGGTTGGAAGGGACCTTGGAGATCTTTGAGTCCAACCCCCCCCCTGTCAGAGCAGGATCATAGAATCCAGCACAGATCACACAGGAACGCATCCAGGTGGGTTTTGAAAATCTCCAGAGGAGGAGACTCCACAACCTCTCTGGGAGCCCATTCCAGTGCTCTGTGACCCTTACAGTAAAGAAGTTCCTCCTCATGATAAGGTGGAACCTCTTGTGCTC
>JANHGN010022430.1:135433-149690 GCA_024605025.1 Megaceryle maxima | reverse complement strand
GGAAAGGAAAGGAAAGGAAAGGAAAGGAAAGGAAAGGAAAGGAAAGGAAAGGAAAGGAAAGGAAAGGAAAGAAGGAAGAGTCAGAGCAGAAAAGTTTAGCATGTTTTGGAAAATTATGTTGATGTATACAGTGATCTGAGAAGCCTAGAAAATAAAGATGTCTTAGAGATATTGTTGTGTGGGGTGGTATAGAAGAGTCTGGTTGCCAATCATCGATCATCAGGCCCTTCAAATTCTAGTAGAAAATGACAGGGAAACAGGATGCCTTTTTTACTGTGCTGCATACAGTCCTGGCAGATCAGGATATCTCTTTTCTTGGATATTTAAATCTAGATTAATTATGATTCTGCTTTTCCCTCTGTTCTCAGAGAAGAAAGTAATTAATGACTATTAAATGGTTGTAGTATGAGGCCTAAATTAAACAATGTCTTCCCTTTCCATGTTTAGATAAGATAGGTTATGAAAAGTTAAGTACAGATGGAATATGACAAATGTTGTTATCCAATTTCCCATTGCTTTCCTGATGGCATGTCTTCTGAAGTAATTTCTAAGAAGTTTCCACTTTCTCTTAGGACATGAAAACCTTACTGTATCTTTTTGCACAGTAGAAAGGGAGAAAATTAGGTATTACCTTTGAAATTCCTCTTTGTAAAATGAAGAACAGAGTTAAAAACTTCCAAGGATTTCTGAATTTCAAAACTTCAGCTGGATCAGGTACTCATTGGAAACAAATTGGCTTATTAATGAGCCTTTTGTGGAGGTTGGCAAATCAGCTGTGTGTGAATTCCAGCCTGTCAAATGCTTGCAAAGGGTTGACTTGGAGTGTTTGCAGATCACTCTTCATGACCTGAAAACAGTTCCAGAAGCCACATGGCATGTATCCCAACCACTACTTTGGCCAACCAGAGCACCTAATATGCCTCAGTGAGTGATTGCAAATCATTCCTACTAAGGTTTTTAAGCTTCTTGGAATTCATCAACAGAAAAAAAAAAACAAAGCAAAAGAAGAAAACTCACAAAATCACAAATATGCACCACTGCATGTTTGCAGCAGAACCAACAATGATATAGGCAGCAGAAGGTTATCCTCTTTTCCTATCATTTATTACCCAAAATTACAAGGGATCCAGACATGCTCTCAGGGTAGACCACTGATAATTCTATCTTACTGGAAGAATTTTCTCGATTTTCTTTTTCTTCTTTAGTTATATCACATCTTTTATCATAGAACTGGTACAAAACCCAGACATCTTAGAGAACTGTCACAATACCTGCAATCTCTGATTCATCCTGTTGTAGGAACACTCCTTTTAAAGAAAGCAAATGGATTTATTTTTTTAGATTCTCAACAGATTGGGCAGATTTTCTGTTATTCATGCCAACAAAACTTTAGTATTGTGAGCACTTTAGTCTGATAGCAGAACTAAGCAAGTCCTTGAGGAATTATTGAATCAGTATGAGCTGAAGAAGGAGATACTTAGTCTAAATTATACTGGGAGTAAATATAAATAATAAAAATTGAGAGCACATAAATACAGAGTTTTAATTCTAGCCACTCTGCTTTTGCAAAAATTTCCATCTTTGAGTGTAGATAAAGTTCCAAAACTGCCTATGCAAACTGCTAAAACCAATCAAATCCATGGTGAAGATTAATGAGGCTAGGTCCAAGTTATTATCATAGAGGGGCTTTTTCCTGCTGTTTCTCTTGCAAATGCAGAATTTATTAAAGCTGCTTTAGCTTCAAACCTTTCAGACAAACCTTTTTTCTCTGTCAATTTGGTGTAACTGTAAGAGAACACACACTGCAAAGTTTGAATACAGTTTTTCTGACTTTTTTTATTGATTGAACAGTGACATGTCAGTTAAATCCTCTTCCTCCTTCACTTTTCTTCCCACCCTATCCCCCCAACTTATTGAATATGCAATGAAAAGCTAATTGGCAGTGAGCCATTCTGGCAAGCTACGTGATATGTTCAGCAGTTTGTTTGATTTATACCACTGGAAGTTGCCAAACTTTTTGTCATTTGGTTTAATATAATGTTGTGTCTTTAACAAATTTTTCTTCCATAAAGGATTTTTATTTTGCTCACTAGGATTATAATTTGAAGGTATAATTAGTATCTTGTTAATTGTCGATAATTACATGTCATTCAAAGAGCTTTTGCAAGGGGCATGTGATTCATTTAACACAACTTCCTCGGGCTGGTGTTCAGAGGTCCCTAATGAGAAAAGAATAGAGCAGGAGTGGATGCAATAATATAAACTGAATATATGAACACATATAAGCAATTTAAATTCAAGACAGTGATATAAATAAGCCTCTCTGCTATCAAAAGAGAGGCACAACAGTGTGAATTAGCAACCTATGTGCTCCAAAAATTTCAGAGACAAAGAAAATGATCTGAGGGTAAGCTTTGAATTTAAATTTTCCAGCAACATTTGTGAAGATTGTGTAATGTAACATATAGAATATTACAGCCAATGTAATGATGAAAATTAATAATTACTTGAATTGTAATGTTTTTTACTGCTACAGTATCATTCTGTGCTGTGTAACCATGACAGAATTTGATTGTTTCTGCTCATACTGTAACAATTATAAGGCTCTTATTTACGAAACTGGGCTCCATTGAGAGAAATCAAGAGTATTTCTGCAGTAAAGTTTGGCAGCTTTGTATACTTACAACCTGTTTCATATCAAAACAGCATAACGGTGCAGATCCCTATGAAAGAATAACTGGGGTTTCTCATTCCTTGGCAGGTAAAATTCTCAGTGGATAAATGAGCTAGAGGAAATTTTATCCTCTCCTTCAGGCCCATCAGTCTGGGGCCTGTAGAGCTGGAATCAAACCTTGATGTTGAGGATTTTGCCATTTACCCTACCTCCCAGTCAGCCCACCGAAGAAAACAAATGTGCAGCATTTGAACTTGGTTTTGCTGTGGCTTGCTGAGAGAGGAACATCACACGGTTTTTGTTCTACCCTTCACCCATGCTGCAGTGTTGATACTGTCATTGTGTGACTAACATATCCTTCTTGAAGCCGCCGTCATCTTCTTGGAGCCAATGAGGAGAGGATCTCTGTATCAGAGGAGGAGGCAACCCCAGAGGGGGAGTTGGGAAGTGTCTGTGTAGCTCTTAGGTAACACTGCTGTCTGCTTTCAGTTTACCCAGAGGCCAGTATGAAAGCCTGTGGGATCCCATCCCAAAGAGCTCCACATGCTGAAAAGCAGGATGGGGTCATTTGGTCAGCTGAAGATCAAAGTAGTGTAGGTAGGTCATCCCTTGCATCTCTTTTGCCCATGCTGAGCTGTGCACTTCTCAAACACAGACTGCAGCCTGACCCGTTGTGTCCAGGAGTTACCATAACCTCTGCTTGAACTTTTCAGTTTTGCCCCACCTCTCCGAGGGGACTCATTCCCTTCTCTCCTCGGGAGAGCTCAGCTGACTCTGGTTGTGTTAGCTCCAACTAGATTGTTTGTTAGAAAACTGCTTGGTCCCAATATTTCCATTTGAATGCAGTTCATTTTCTCCACCCATATGGATGACTTCAGACATTTTCTTATTAGGCCTTCTCTTTGTTTTTACATGACTACAGTGGAGTTTTTCCTTTAGCCATCTGTCTTTTTGAGAAGCACTTTGAATATTGTCAGGTGTTCATGCTTGCAAGAGTTTCTCTGTGTATTCCTCAGAGCCTTTCCAATCAGTTCCTCTTCTATTTGACACAGCTGAAGCAGCTGGTTGCCAAAGCACACCATCACCTTTGTTAATAGTCACATTTTACTGCCTCAGTAAAGAATGGACAAGAGTGAGGATTTAAGAGATTAGCCTTTAACTGAATTAAAGGGCACTACAAATATCTTTGGTTTATATGAAAGATTCTGAAGCTTTTTTTCTTGTCTTGAGAGTATTAACTTTTCCTTTTATTTGCTTAATTAAACAAACATAAGTTCATGTACCATCTTTCTCTCATTTTTCCTTAATCTCTGGGATTCTATTACATAGGAGAATTATCAAAAATTATGTTTGTTACAACATAGCAGGATGTTTAGCTAACAGTTCCTGGTATTTTCAGTAGAATTTCATTTTGTTTTATTCTTTTTATGTAGTCAGCTCACAAAATGTGCACAACTAAAGAGAAAAACCCACAAATCAGCATATAGCATCAGGACTATTAATTTATTAATAATTATTTGAATGGGGTGTCACAGATATCACTGCACTCAGGACAAACAAGGTCTCCCCAGCCTCACTTCTTTAAAATTAAACCATCTACAGTGTGAAAAAGCCAGATAACTAAAGAGCTCCATCTTCTCTTTGACTTCAAGTGACACAAGCGATAGGCCTAGTTATTTGCATTATTTCTTTATTTACTCTCCTGTTAAATGGAAGATGCTCGTTTGAACCATGCCAGAATAAAAGGAAAACCAAGCCAACACCCTCCAGCACCAGGTAGTGTCCAAGGCAGAGGACTTGTAGCCACTGACCTGCCAAACCCATGAGTTCTCATTAGGCCTGTTCTGCTGATGAAGATTGGGCCCAGCTAAGTGCCAGAAGGTGCTGCTGTGAGAAAGTTTCTTTTGGTCAGGAGAAAAATACTGTTGTATGCTAACTCTCACAGCCTGGTACAGGCAATCCTGCTTGTTCCCACTGCAGGTGCATCATGGATCCAGTGGTGGATAGGTAGCTCATGGTGTGAGCTGGAACACCTTGGTTCTTGGAGCTAGCTTGCCCATGGCTCTATATAAGAAGCCTGCTGGAAAGCTCACAAGCTGGGTTTGATGGTGATCTGCTCTTTCCTGACTGTGTATGATGGTACAGAGCCTATTCCCATTATCTCATCTTGGCTGATGTGGGGGACCATGTGTGGAGTGCATAATCCTGTTTCTTTACATAGGTGATTGAAGTTCGAAGAAGGGCACAAAGGAAGGTGCTCCCACCATCCCTCTCCTAACTTGTACATGTGGACTGACAGAGTGGCCTTCCTCTAGCTTAATTGGCAATACTTGCTTCAGTTACCTCAGATTTTTGGTGGTTTGTTTTTTTTTTTTCCTTGTCAAGGGCTGAAACCATGGTGCCAGGGAAAGATGTGCCCTCTCATTAATGCAATACCCTTCTAACCCATGGCATCTACTCTGGAAAGCCCTGGTTGTGACCTATGCCCTATTTTTGATGAAAGCAAATCAAGATAGCATTAAATCTCACAAGCACTATTTCAGTGACCCAAATCCTGTCTTCCACGGGAGGCTCTAAATCCTTTTGCGTTTAAGCCACCAAAAGAAGCACAGGTGATGCTGGCAAGAAACCTTATCCTGTTCAGGCTGAAAAGTTTAGAAATGCTTCAGGTACCCTTTCTGAAAGTGTCTGAGGAAACCCCTGCACAAGGCTGCTGAATAAAAGGGCAACACTACCTTGAGAGATATTCACCATCTTAAAGGCAAGAAGGATCCTCTCTGCAGCACCCTGAAGGTGCCTACATCTAGCAGCTGTGAATTTCATTCTCATGCTAATGCTTAAACTACTCACTGCTGCATGTTGCCAAAGACAGCACAGTTGCTTTAGGATTCCTGATGAGTGAAAACGATGGACTAAAAGTAATAGTATATAGTTTAACATCTTCCACCAAATGATGGGATATTTCCTGTTGATTTTACAAGATTTGGGGCTGTGAAAGAACAGTTTAAAAGACACAGTTTAAGGTTTGTTTCAGGCTCTTATCACTTGTCCAAATCCTACCTTTGGATATCTCATCTGAAAGATAGTTACTTTCAGAGCTCTATCTGTCATTAAGCCTATTATAAGAAATGATGTGCTTCATATTCTCACTAAAATTAAGGAGAAGTTGTAAGGCAGATACTATAATGCAGTTCGATATCACTAAGAGATGAAATGGTGTATATGGGTACACAGGGAGAGTTTTGGCTAAATTTCTTTTTTTGTTCATAGTACCCTGTAGGACAATCAATGAAATTGCATCTTTTACTGGCCCAGCCCAGAGCCAAGTAATTCTTTTTTCCTTTCTGTTATCTTTACCTCATTTCCTAATGATTCCTCAAGTGTTCTGTTCAAATTAAAGTCTAATAATATATTCATTCCTTAAACCTTTTTACAAAGAACATTTATAATACAAATCGATACAATGAAACCAGTGAATAATGAAGGCACAATATACACATCCAGAGAGCAATTTTTAAGCTCTTCAAATTCAAGTAAAGAAGAAAAATGCAAATAAGGCTGTGGATAGTCTTGCTTGTGCATAGTCTTTTATCTCTCTGTGTCTTACATATCTTCCTTTTATTACCTACTTTTTCTTTTCAGAATAGCTCATAGTGATGAGTTTTTTGCTTAATTTTTTTGTCCATACTAAATTCAGTCAAGCACATCCTGTTAATAACAGGACCATCAGCAGACGATACATAACTAGATCAGTGAACATTTATGATATTTCCTGTTTTTCATAAAGGATTGATACACTTAATTCAGATGATTTTATATATGTTAAAAGTATGAAAAAAAGAAGAGCTGAGATGTAGAAAATATTCAGCAGGAAAAGCAGCAGAAGAAAGCTGATAAGCTTGTGCAAGAGATTGTGAATGGAGCAGAGGTGTAGAATCAAACACATTTTTTATAGAAAGAAGAAATATATCAAGGAAAGAACAATCATGGGAATATAATAATAATAATAAATAAAATAAAAAACCAAAACAAGCCAAAACAACAAAAGTATTAGAAGAAACTATGTAACATATCTAGGAAAACAGACATACTTTACAATTGTCTGGTTTGCACCTGAAGGCATTTGGATGCAGAATGCACATAGTCAGACTGTTTATCTGGAGATTGAATAAACTTTGTATTCACATCACATGCCTTCTTCAACACTATCCTATTCTTAGTACTTGTGAGTTCAATGAACTATCACAGATACCATTATACATAACGTTTTTCTTAAACCTGATTTTCTATAATCACCTTTAAAATCTCTTCTTAAAAAAAAAAGCAAACAAACAAAAAACCCAAACAACAACCAAAAAAAAACCCACAAACAAAAAACCCCAAAAACAAATTAAAAAACCCAAACACATCATTAGTTATCATGATGGCAAATCATAACTTGAAAACCACTTTCAAGTTTAAATGCCTCAAAAGCAAATGTATGGAAGTTTCCAAATTGAATCTTATGGCTTTTACTGCAATCCTGTGGGCTTATTCAAAATTATTTTAGAATATGTGGCTTTGGCCACGCTGTCTGCACAAAACATGTAGAATGTGTATGGCCAATGGGGAATATATCAAAATTCTGTGAACTTAAGTTCTCTGCAGAGATGCTCAGCTATATTAGCTAGTTTTCTGAATGAAGGACCCCTCCTATTCCAAGGACACCTCAGTCTGACAGAGACCCTGTACAACCCAAAGCACCAAGAAATATATGTCATACATCCCACAGTGCACATGCAGTATTTAAGTGTCCCAATCCCCTTCTTAATTTCCATCATGATGAAACATGAGCGAGCTTATAGCAGTACAATACTGTTGGTTGGTTTATTCTGTTTTGCTGAGATTAAAGAAGAGAGAAGTAATTAACATTCTATTGATGAAGAAAACAGATATTTTTCTTTTATCCCCAAAAGTTGCCTTGCTCCTGAGAAGTTTCTCTCATAACATCACCTGTAACTTTTTCTGTTTTCTAAGACTGTTGAATCATCTTTTCTCTGTGATGCTTTATGAATGTGTATTCAGTGCACTGGAACAGTATTTATGTACATTTTTACACATCTCTAAAACAAAAATGAAATTAACTGTGGTTAAAGCTGTTCACATCAGCTACAGAAAATATGTACTTAGAAAATGAAATGGTTCTAATTTATAAAGGAGATATATGAAAGTCATTTCATTGCACATATCAGCTGATTCTTCAGTGCAGGGTAATACATAAATAAGTTTTCACTGATGAAGACAAGTTGCCAGGAAGAGCTCAAGCCACCAGACAGTAACAAGGATGCCTCAGGCTATTAGAGCAGCAAAATTCTCCAAGCTAGTGAGAATATGTTTTCCACTGGACTGAGCTAAGACTTAGCCTGTTAAAAACATTGTCCTTTTCTGTTAAAGCAGATCTCAGAAGATCAGAAAGAAAGCACCAAGCCCCTGGTGCAGCTTGGGAGCACATTTCCACCGCATCATTTTCTGTGAGAAGCAAACCCTCCCCAAGGACAGTGCTGACCCCCAACTCCTCTAATTTCAGTCCAGCTACAAATCATGATGTTGAAAGCCTTATTTCTGAAAACAGCCTGCTCTAAACTGGAAATTTTTCCTTCTTTATATCTAAAAGTTACCAAAGGATGAATATATTAGATAGTGTGTTTTAGGAAACCCCCAAAAGAAAAGCATAGTTCAAACCTGTGAAGAGTAGGTGATCAAACTATAAAATGCATATAATTTCCTCTGTGCTGGCATCAAGTTGACATGAAATTAAACTGTTTCAATTTTGCTTCATTTTACCCATAACTTTCACTGGTTTATCCTTGGTGTCAGTAAACAGCGAGGGGAAAATGAAGCTGTTTCTCCAGTGAGATAGAGATCAGGATATTAGGAAATTTGGTTATTTTGTACCTTCTCCAGCATATTTGTGGTCAGGAATGCTTTATGCTTTTTACACCCTCTCAGCCCTAGCAATACTATTGTCCCAATAGCTATGAACCCCCAGTTTGAGGTTAAGTTTTGGCAGGTCTCAACTGGCCGCAGTATTTAGCAAGATACTCCTAGTGTGTTTTCATAAGCTCCATTTATTTCAAGAAAGTCAGGGGCAAGTTTAAACAAAGGGCAATATCCATGGGTAGAACATATTCTTCACGGTGGATAAGACATCATGTCTGTCAAAGGACATGTCCCTCATCATGACTATTTCACATGGAAATTCCAACACACATCTCTCAAAAGTAGTGTTTAACTCTCTTAATGGAGTCTAATGGCAGAGGATTGACACGTCACAAACCAGCAAAATCTTCTTACAGGAACATTTGTGCAAGACTAATTACAGGTTTTCGTTATCTCAGGTTATCGACTTCTATTCTTGGAGTTGTTGTACTTGGTAAAAGAAGATGTAAAGGCATATGCCAGCCAATTATAGGATAAAAGAGGGAATGTAAAAATAACATGCCATGTCTTCTTCCCCTCTTTTGCTTCCATTACCCCTGCACTAGCATTTATACTGAGTATGAAAAGACAAATTTAATACCACCCGTAGTCACTTAAAGTCATACTTCAGTCTCGTCTCCCCAAGCAATGAATATTTTGCCTGGACATTATATCTATGAACTAAGCAATTTTCTTTTAACTAATAACAAACAAACAACTTTAATCTTCAGATATTCAACATAATCTAACATAATCATTTCTGTACATATATAGGTATCTTTTACTATTTATATGTATATGGCTTTCTGAAAAGCATTTTAGATTAATGAGCATTTAGGGGCCTCTCTGAATATATACCTAATGAAAAAGAATGCACCCGTACATGCTGATAAGCCAAAGGAAAATGTGAATTCCTGAAAAACTGGAGTGAGCACTTCAAGCACATTGCATGAATCATTGCACATAAGTGACTCAGATGGGTGTTCATAAGAAAGTGACTGCTTTGCAAGACAGGCAGTTAGGCAGATTGTTTTATCTAGCTAGCTCACTGTTGAAGGTTTATATACTGAATAGAATTAGCAGCTGTTCTCAAATAGTTAAAGCACTATTTTAATCTGATCCAGCTTCTGACAGGAAATGATTCAAAGAATTAACAATTAATGGTTTTAGCAGCAACACAGGATTAAAATGGACATCAAAAGTCCACCCTCCTGCTAAAATAGACCCAACATCATGAAGTTGTGTTCATAAACCTTTCAAACTCCATCTTTTTTATTACCAATAATCTCTTGGAAGGATGTTTCAAAAGGCTGTTTAGCCCTTTGATGGCTAGAACAACCTTCATTTCACAGGTAAATTTATTAACAGGAAGCTTATACCCAATTATTTTTGTGTCAGCGCACAAAAATCTTATCACTAAGATATTTCATCACCCTTCTGTTATATCTATAGAACTATCAAGTATCCACTTAGTCTGAATTTTCTTAGACAAATAAAGATGACATTTTGAAACCTTAGTAAGAAAAGTATAAGTGGGTTCCTGATGTAGTAATCCACCTGAAAAGCAAGTAAGTAAGTAATTTTATATTTCTTCATGATGTTTTCTTTGGCTGGTAACTCCAAAAAAAGAGTTTGGAGTCATTGAATACTTCAGCACACTTTATAAGTACCATCAACACCAAAACTCATTGCTCTGTGTTTTCAATAGAAATGCTTCTCCAGCACCAGGAAAAGGTCTGATGTTACTAATATTCATCAGTGCTAACCTGAGTGGGTGAAGTTTGTAGGTAAGATTAATTTCAGTGAATGTAGATAGACCCTTGGTATGGATATACAGATATGGGCTGGTTATTTAAGTTCCCATGGCAAGACTCTATGAGAAAGAAGCTCTTTAGGATACAAATCATCTAGCTGTTTCATAAGTCTACTCAGAACAAAGTGATTTGCTCCAGAGAAGGACTTATGTTTCCTTACTGATCATAAAAGTATCCTTAGAAAGGAGTCATCTGATGTTAGCTGGATTGAATAGTCTTCTGTCTATATTACATAATGATGACTTCAAACAAAATAATCTCATCTAGACCTGGATTTAACTCTTCAGCCTTGTGTTCATAGTCCCTTTACATTCCCAGTCTAATACATGGAAAGGACAGGCACCTCTGAAGGGCAATAATTGCCCAGAAATCCTGCCTCAGCCTCTGAGTGCCAATTGTTCACCTTCAGTAAAAGCCTATACAGCGTGCCTATGAATCTCACTTAGACACCTTGGTTTACTGTCTAAAGTTACAAGGGATAAATACAGCCTAGAATATGTAATCATATATCAGTTTATTTTACAATGACAACCTAACAGCATACCTCTGTTGTTCATGAATATCTAGATTAAACATTTCCAATCAGTTTATTGAAAACAATGTATTGAAATAATACCATCAATGATTTACTAGATAGTGTTACATTCACACAATGCAAGTCATAAAATATAGTAACTTATATAATAGTTTTCAGGAGATCCAGTGACTCTTGGAGCCATATAAAAATTCATCAATATAAACCATTTGCCAGACACTCATAGGGATGAGGACTGCATTGCAGACAACTCCTGAAAAGGAGGTGGGGCAATGGGAGGGTAAATTTGTAACACAGATTATTCACAATGAATAATTCAGCTAGTTCTTTTTAAAACACACTTCCACCAGCTGGCTTTTGTGTAAGAACTTCAAAGTACTCCAGTCTGAATTGATTACGACTCTACACTACATTGATCTATGCATTAGAAAAATTTGCTGTTCTCCAAAAAGCAATGACATTTGAGCAATGCAGTTTTGTTCTACTTCTTTTGACAAGTCCGTGAAAATATTTCTTTGAAAATTAGGACATTTTTATTGATCGCAGATACAGAAGTATTTTCATGTTGGCTTTCCTTTACAAGGAAAGTACATGTTGAAACACAGAATTGCTGATATTTCCCTTATAATAGTATCACCTTAGATCACTGAAATCTATCAGTTTTATTTCTAGCTGCAGATGTGGACATTTCACAGATAATGAAAAAAGCTACGTGTGAGGAAAGTTCAAGAAGAGCAGTCTCTTTTTTTCCCCTCTCTTATTGAAATCCCTTGCTATGAAAAGGAAATCCCCCTTTTTCCTGTTGGCACTAAAATGCTTCAAGCAAGGACTATGCTGCTGCTAAATATTAGCAGCTGACTTCCAGAGTGATGAATAAACAGAGTTCAAAGGCAGAAATAAATTTACATATGCATTGCTAGCATAGTTTCTTTTATCACTGCAGTACTCTATACATTCTCTATAGACTGCTGAAAACTTCTCTCTGTGGCTTGTATTTTAAAAACAAACTAAAATAGAAGAAATAATTTTGAGGCCACAAATGGGACTTTGTGGAGACAGCACACATTAGGACTGAGGGCCTGGCAATTGCTTCTTATTTCTTCCCTTATTTATGCT
The DNA here is from genome assembly GCA_024605025.1 of Megaceryle maxima. Taxonomy (NCBI): domain Eukaryota; kingdom Metazoa; phylum Chordata; class Aves; order Coraciiformes; family Cerylidae; genus Megaceryle; species Megaceryle maxima. The sequence continues at coordinate 137,593 of JANHGN010022430.1, read as the reverse complement.
CCTTCTTTATTCCCTCTGAACTTGGAGGTCTGGCAATCTTTTTTCTCTTCTGTCAAAGCAGCTGGGGCATTTTGTGATGCATCTCAGTGGGTGCCTCACTGTACTCTAAGACAAATATTATTTTTCCATTGTGGGAAAAGTCTGTCTCATCCTCACTCATATGAATAACTATCTAGCCAGATTTATCATCATGGTGACAAAGAATGTTATACATTTGTTTGGATAAACATACCTCATTTCCATGTGAAATCCATGGATATAAATGAAAATCATGATGCACTAGAGATATCAAATGATTAATTTTGTTTAGAGCAGCACTTGAAAGTTTAGTTATACATGGACTGTCCCATATTCATACCTTCTGATATGCAGACAGTAGAGTTGGGAGAGATTTCCACCCTTTTCCATTTCTTCCCAGGAAAAAACTTCTACATATTGGATTTTAAACTGCTAATTTCCAGTGGAGCTGTGGCAAATTATGCCAACAACAGATGAGTATTTCTTTGGTTTATTTTTCCTTGCAAAATTATGGTAACTGCGATTGAGGTTCCAGTGGCAACTCCAAAACTGTAAAGCAAAATATAAATGAAAGAAATATTTAGAAAAAATAGGTTGTTATTATTATTATGTTTAGAGAATGAAGGTGAAAACTTTGAACCTCAAATACATTACTTTTAAGCCTGAAAAAAACTAACATATATTGCATTTTCATGGCACTTGTGCCATTCCTGCATCACTACAAACAAAACAAACATTTAGAGTAGAATCAATGTGATCAGATTCCAGATGTGGACTGGCCTTGCTCTGGTCACGTGGATCTAGGAAATACCTGCTCAGGTTGAAGAGATTCCTCATCCAACCAGTTTGAAATTGTAACTTCCTTAGATATTTTTAACAATGCTGTTGTTTTTCTTCAGATTTAGCTTCTTTTCTCTTTATTACCTTTTCATGTCATGTCTCCTGATACAAGATAAGACTTCATACTTCTGAAAGTGTCTCCCTCTTAAGTTCCCACTAACTATCAGAGGCAGAGTATGCATCCTGCTACAGAAAGAAGTATGATAGCTTTCCCATCGAACTTTCTTCTCCTAAACCTAAAGTCCACAAGATACCAGATTCCAAGCTGTCCGAGGTCATGTCTTGAAACATTCAGAAGTGCCGTGGCACTTCTGAACAGTTGTCTTTCCAGGTAGAAGGAAAGATGTACCAGGGCAAGAAACTTTCACAAACTCTCTGAAATGTTGCCAAAATAAAAAGGGTGAGCTACCTGGATTTGAAAGTGGAGGGGAGGAGAGGCAGAGGTCTACAAAATTTGGGGGCTGCATGGAACATCTGCTGATGGCTACTCTAGGAATCTCCTCTGCTCTGATCCATGGCTTTTTGGCCTAATAGAATGGAGAAATAGAAAGGAGATTTTTCTCATTTGAGTCAACCTTTATAACACAGTCCTTTGACATCAGTGCAAATGCATATATAATAATAAATCACACCTCCCCTTTCAAATGGAGAATTCAACATCATTTTTAGCTATCATCTGCTAGTAGCTATCCTATATGATGATTCATTACATTTAATAATTCTGAATTCATATAAAGAGACAGTAAAGGATTTTAAGGCTCAGAGAAGGAGCGAAGCCTGGTACATTCCAGAGAAGAACAGCTGCCAGGCAGGGGAAGTAAGGAATAATATTTTGATTTTGTTGTGAGGCACTTTATTCTATACATAACACTGTTTCATGGGTATAAATCAGAAATACCATCATTCTGATGAGGCACTGGGAGACCTGAGCTCTCTGCTTATGATACATTAATCTCAATTAACTCAGATGACTTCTGATTAGGTTACATGCTCATCACTCACAGAGGTAGGTTGGCTGCTGAAGACTGTTTTTCTATCAGAATTTAGTGCAATTAATCAATGAACTGCTGCTAAAATCCTAGTTGAAGTTCAGTTTGCACACCAGAGGATCTAATATTGTTGACTTATATTCACCTGTAAGCTTCAGTATCAGCCATTTTCTCATAAAACATTAATTTCCTTTACAATTCAATGTTTCACTTTTTAATCAAATAGAATGCTGGGATAATGGGAAAGCACTTTATTTTAATTTTTTTGAATTTATAAAATTTTATTTGCAATAGATTAGTGTTCTGAAATATT
>JANHGN010022430.1:121636-135333 GCA_024605025.1 Megaceryle maxima | reverse complement strand
GGGGGGGGGGGTGGGGCGGGGGGGGGGGTGCTTGGGATTTTTTTAAGAGTTAGTTCAGATAACAAAGTAAAAATGCTTCTATGCCTTTCTTTCATTCCCTGAGCTCTTTCACAATGGACTGTTATTCATGGAAAAGATTGTTAGGGTCTTCCTGCAGGCAGGACTAGACTCAAGCACCAGACAACAAACTTTTCTCTGCACAGGAAAGGAGATGATGGGGATTTGGTTTGCAGACAGGCTCTTTCACACAGTGGAATCCGAAATAGTAGATCAGGAGTTACCACCCTCCCTTTATTAATAAATAAATAAATAAATAAATAAAAAGTTGAAGAAGTAAGAGACAACAAGGAAATGATACGTAAGACATATGTTTCAGAAATAAATTGTTAATGGACTAAAGTCATGTTTTTAAGTATGGGAAGAAAGTAGAGTGATCAGTCTTGGGTTTAGTGAACACAGAGCTTTACAAGCATAAAGGCTGTTTTGTTTTATGAAAAAAAGAGACCCAATTTTAGATATCTGGTGGGGAGGCTGGGGGATGGGAACTTACCATTAACTGGAACAACGGTTCAAAGCAAAGAAATGAAAAAGGGAACAGCAGAGGAATTTCTCTCCAAGTTGCCTACTGAAGCAGTTTCGGGTTTAATTTTTGTGTCTGTTTTGCAATCCCTTGATAGTCAAAACTGCCTGACACAACACATGAGATATACCAGTGCCAGTCCTGGGTATTTTGGGTTCCTGGAAACAGCACAAAGATCTGTGTTGACAAAAATTTTACAGATGTGCCAGATTTTTTATTCAGAATGAGAAGCAAAGGCCCCTCAAATAAGGATTGCTGCCCTGCCAGAAGCAGGCCTCTGAGATGGGGATCAGGCTGTACCCTGGGTCACACATGCAGAGGGCATCTCAGTTGTGAGCCCCCAGTGTGTCCTGTCTGACTGCAACAAGGAAAGGGGGATTCACCAGAATAAGCTGCCTTGTCATGTGCATTATTTCTTTCATAAGCATTCAGTGAACATGAATAAGACTCACAGATTCCTAAATATCACATATTCTATATATAATATAATATACAATATATATAATAGAATATAACAGACATATTTTATTGTTTTAACAAGAAATGCGAGATTCTTTCACCTGTTTCTGTTGTAGGCAGATTTGAGATGTCCTCAAACCATTTTCTCAGTGAAAAGTCTCAAGGGGAATTCAATCCAATTCTCACTAGGAATTATATCCTGAAACATGTTTCTGGAAATATGTAAGGGATTTTTTTGTGAATTTTTTTCTTTTAAGCTACTTGGCACATAATGGACTCTTGAAAACACCCAAAACATTGAGACATCTGTGACAATAGAAGCAGGAGTTGGCAACAAAGTTCAAGTAGGAAAGAAGAAAAATAAGAATTTGAAGGTTGGAATCCAAGAGAAGGGAAGGGAAACTGTGGAAAACCTGTCTCTATGGAAAGGAGAGGAGAGGAGAGGAGAGGAGAGGAGAGGAGAGGAGAGGAGAGGATTTTCAGCTTCACTCTATGAATCCAGTATACCTAAAACAAGATTTTAATTTCTGTGTTTCAACTTGTCAATATCAGTCAGGTTCTAGAGTTATGGAAAGAATGCCCAGACGTAACTGAGTAATTTTTCACTTACTAAATGTAACCTCCTGGTCAATTTAAGGTACATGCTTGTGGCCTTTGACATATATATCCTGGGTGACTTTCATACTTAAAATTCTCTAGGCTATTTTAACTCCATAAAGTAAGGAGGAGAATCAGCTGAGGGCTTTAAGCCCTGAAATTTAAACAATAAATACTACTCAGTACGGACAAAAAATATATTGTTTATGTATTAGAAATCTATGTCAAATCTTGTGCAAAAAGAGATGTACTCTGAGATATGAAAAAAAATCTCATCTTGAGGTAATTTGGATTGATTTTGTTGAACTATATTTAACTATATGCCCTGGACATATGTTAAATTAACTGAGAATTAGTTCTCTACTATCCAAGAACCAAAATTAATTTCTGTTTTTATTCTAAATCCAATTGCAGGGTGCCTTGCTCAGAAGAAATGAAGTAAACTTAATTCGATAGAAACAAAATTCTAATGTAAGAAAGATGCTTTAAATTCCATCAGGTTAGCAAAGAATTTTCTAAACTTTTCTGAGGAAATCCTTTTACTTTGCTAAGGAAATTTGACACATGGACATTACATTTTGCTATATTTGACTACAATATTTCAACAAATATTATTTTACAGCCTACATCAAATGTGTTTTGTATCCAGAGAATTTTCCCTAGCAATTTAGATCATTATATAGCTTTTTTCATCTATTGCTAAAAAGCAGTAAATCTTTCACAAAAGTTTTCTTTAAAAATGCTTTCTTTTTATAGTGTTTATATGAGGATCAGTATTTTATGCAATGGTAAAATCTTCAAATAATATAGCTTCTCTAGATGCCTACAGTAAAATAACATCTTAAGTGTTTAGGTATTGGCAACAATGACATTCTCAGACATCCTTTGAGCATGAGGGCCACACAAGCTAAAGGAAAATTATTTACAGGCCAGAGCAAAGCCTTGTTATTAGTCTTAATGTGTGAGATACTTTTTCTGTTTCTAGTGTTCTCATGGGACATTGCACATAGATCTAGAAGTTAAAGACATCTTTGAGGGAAAATAAGACAAATCTTAAAGCCTTTCTGTAATATGTGCATTAAAGAAAGACTTAGGTGACAGCTAACCAGCAATCCTCAGTCCCAAAGAGAGGTTGTGTGTCAAAGTTAGTCTGAGGACTTTCAGGACAAGGTCCATTCTTCCAGCTCAAGACATTTCTCTTTCTTCAGATTGAGTGTTTTGAGCAAATCTGGCAATCTTCCGAAGTGTATATCTAAATCCAAGTGCTGAATTACTTGCTTTGAAGCTAATATTCTTACAGATTAAAGTACTTCAAAAGATTGTAGAATCAGATTTGTTATTGCACAGATTAAGAGATTGCTGTAGAAACTAATCTGCATCTATAGCACTGAAAGACATCGGGAAGAAAAGTCTCTCTGAGATTTAGAGCACTCCTAGACTGCCCTGACACAGTAGGAAGCTGAAGAATGAAGCACTTTTAACTAAGGAACAAATAAAATGAAAAGCAAGCACAGCTGGCTTCAGGTGATGCAGTAAAGATTGATTACCTTAGCTTCTAGCAGACAAAAAATATTTGAATGTTTATATTCTGCATTTTATTTATTATTTTATTTCATTTTATATTTCTACATGGATATGAATAAACAGGACACAAAGCCAGAGAAAATCATCTTGCATTACAGAACCATACTCGTGGATCATGTCCCATTTTGACTACACTTTTGTGTTCTAGGAGACTACATCATGGTTTGGTGGAGGGTAAGAAGAGGCCTTTTGTATTCCTTTTTATTAGATGATAAATTTCTTTACTTCCTGTGTATGCTGGTTGTATACTGCTCAAGTGTCCCCACTGAATCTCCATTTACAGTACTTCTTTCACCATCTGGATTTCATTTGACACATCATGTTTTCAGAATACCTTGCACTTTGAATGCTTTCCTTGCACACCTTTTCAAAGATGCCTCTTTCAGAATAAATGCCCTTGTGAGCAGACTTTGAACCAGTCATAAGAATTAATCTTCTCAACTGTTTGTCTTCAGGTTGTCTGCTGTAAGGAGTTGCATTCGTAAAGGTTTGAGTTTCATTGTCCTAGCAGCAAGAATTTTCCCTTACATTGCAGGGTCCCACACCTTTTCAAAGTCCACACAAACTGTGCTGTACATCATTAGATTACTGTTGAAGTGGAAAATGTGTTGCATTGGACTCATTTCTTTAGGCGACATAAAAATATTAACTTGAGATCTAGTGCAGAAGAAAAGCTGGATCGCTGAAGAGACATTTGTTTAGAGACTCATCAGTGAATGGACATCCTTTCCTCAAATTCTGATCCTTTAAGAAACTTTGAAAGGCTCAGCATGTCTTTACAAAGCTCTAAAATTTAAACATATCTTATGAAGTACATCGGGTGATATCAGAAACAGAAGCAGCAAAAGAAACAGGTCAATCCTATTTCTTTGTGGTGGGATAACCAGAAAGAGCAACAGTTCATTTGGGACTCTGTAGTTTTGCAAGACTGTCTGAATCAGTCTGGCAAGCACTGGAAGAGTAAGAAAGACAAAGAGAAAGATGAGCAGGATTAAAAGGACATCCGGAGGCGCTGAGTTCCCTGGCACAAAATGACTATTGATGTTGTGAAGTGAGAAAAGCTAAATATGATTACAATTTTCTTTTAGCCATCTGTTGTGGTTTACCCTAGCTTGCTTCAGCCCAGCATCTGAAACACATTCCTTCCAACTATGCCTCATTTTTTTACAGGTATTCTCTTCCAAAAATGCTGCACATCATAAAATTATGCTCTGCCTCTGCAATGACAGAGAAAGGTTACCCAGACATAGGGGTGCATGTTGCTAAGATGGAACTACTCAAATTGGCACCAGGTCTTTTAACTCTGCAGAGGTCAAATCTTAGGCGGCTGGATTTCCCAGTGCTCATTTTTAAACCTTTCTGCATGAAGATCCCATTCTTTTTAATTTTACTCAACCATTTAACTTACTTTCACACCATAAATTGCAATTGAGTTCTATAAAATAAAGTTCTTTCAACAGGAAGGATTTGAGGTAAAGTCCAAGATGATTTTTTACTTTTATCTGTGCCTAAATGCTCACTTCAGAATATAGATTAAAATCAGTGTTGAGATTCATGGTATCTTTTGCAGGACTTTATGTTTAAAATGCAAACAAGACTCTGACTAATATGATGCAAATAAGATTCCTAACCCAGTGACTCATTACAAATAAAAACAAAACACACAGTTATCTACTGCTAAAAGTGTTGCTGTTGTTTCCAGATAACATGGAAAACTAGTAAAAACACACTCAACATGACATATGACAGAATATTTTGATACTGATTTTCTGGCAGTTTAACACATAGAAGCATACAGCAAGTAATTAATTTTATCATTCATCTTTTTGAATTAATTTAATATCAACAATTTTGGCAAATATAGGTGTAAATTTATTTATACTTACAACACACTGAATCCAGGGCACTGGATCTCTTCTAGTCATAAAAGACCTCACTAAATACCGCTTCACAAGTAAAAATTAATATTATAGATTGGGTACAATCAGTGTAATTCTATAGATAACATAAATTCATAATACGATGCATGATATAAAAAATGCAGAAAATTTGCGCCAGTATTTGCAAAATTTTACAATGCTGAAAAAATTGAGACATTCCACTTAACAGATACAAAACAGAGAGATTTGACTGTGGTAGCTCTGACCTACAATTCTAAGAAATAAACTTTTTATATGACATAAAAAAAAAAGATTAAGTTACATGCATGCTACATCAGCCAACTAAATAATTCTAAGGATTATTCTATATAGAAACAGGACATTTTACTAGAAGTTGAAAGGTATGAGTTTATGTCTCATGTCTGGCACTGGTCAGTTGAGGTGGCCTCAGAAAAAGGAAATCATTCCTTTGTGTCTCTATCTCCTATTACTAATTACTAATTACTATCTTACTAATATAAGCATTTTGAAGTAACTAGGGTGGGATTCACTGGGTGAACATCTGCCTAGAATCCCATCACCTAGAATCTTCTCATTGTTACTGCAGAGAAAATAGTAGCTTTGAGCATACTATTCATCTGAGCAGAAGATGCATCTTTCAAACTGATAAATCACACCTTTGAAGTTATTTCCTTCTAATGTTTACAGGTGCTTGGGTCAATGTGGTAGACATCTAAAGTTAGATGAAAAGAGTGAAACTGTTGTGTCCTACAATAACAAGTGATCTAGAAGTAGATCTTCAGAGAAAAACACTTGTTGCTCATGGTCCAACATCCATGTTAAAGCTGCTTCAGGGATTTTACTTCAGACAAGAAGCATAAGACATCAGAGAAGCACACCTTTTGGTTTCATTTCACACCAAGGCAGTTCCATAATGAGAGACAAAGTGCAACAGATGAGGACAACCAGGATATGCTCTTGCATATGTTCACTATGCTATGTTCACTTCTCTGAAATAAAATACTACTATAGGTATCCCCAGAAGAATATACAGTCAAGAATCAGAATTATTTCACAGCATTGCAATAATAGACACAAATAATGGTAGTGATCCTCCAAAAATTCTTTTTTCCAGATTGGGCTGATATTTATGAGAAGTCTGATACCAGTGGATTTATCTCCTTCCAACATAAAATATTTTGTCTTTATTGTGTTCAGTCTGCATAGCATCTTCCATGTCATGGATTCCCTCCACAAACTCACTTGATTTTAACTTAATTGTCTTTCTCAAGGGTTGTGATGGGGGAGAAGCATTTGAAGATCACTCTCCACATGACTCATACTATCCCATGACTTTCTTCACTCTTAATGCTTTTGGTCAGACTCAGCATCTTAAGTTCTCTGCTTGCAGCAATAGAAAGGACATGAACTTGATCTTTTATTGCCTATCACTCAACACTGTCTAATATGCATGTGTGGGATTTAGCTGTCTTTCAATCACTAGTTTACTTTGTCATTTTTTTACTTACATTTTGCCACTCCACCTCTGACTAGCGATATTTTTCATCCTTTCAAAGCCTTATTTGTGGGGTTTTTTTTCCTTCTGTATCATGTTATGGGGCTGGTGAGATTCAGATTTTCTTTTCCTTTTTTTTTTTTTTTCTTTAGGCTTGTAAATTGAAAAGTAACTGAAGGATTTGAATATTGCTTGTGAAGTGAGTACCACATTACCATATATACATTAAAAAATATAAAAATCACCCTCCTTTTCAAAACAAACCAATTCTTTTTTTTTTTTTTTTTTTTTTTTTTTCCCCCGTGGGTAGACCGTTTTTTGTTGGTTTCTTTCTATTTTTTTCATCACTTTTCCCTGCATAAAGGGTTGAAATATGTTGATTCCTGAAGTTGTTGGGATTGTTCGTGATGCTATCAACATTTTAAGCTTAAACAGTGAACTCTAAGATTCAAGTCATGGCAGGAATGGTACAAGAAGGATTGATGTGTGGTGGGGTTTTTTTGGTTGGGGTTTTTTATTGTTTTGTTGGTTGGTTTTTGTTTTTTTTTTTTTTTTTTAAGTCCTCTTCAAGTCTGCACGTAGCCTGAGCTGCAGTAACTGCAGCCCAGGGCAGTGTCAGTGAGGCAATCAACACCTTATCTGGGTAGCTTTCATTTCCTGTTGAAAGAGGTTGCTGAGGTATGCACTGAATCCACATCTCCCCACACAAACCACTTCATCCTCTTCGCTATCTCCCCAGTGATCTTCCTTCCCACAGCAGAGGAAGAAGGCTGGGCCTCCTGATGCTGCTGCAAGCACCTTCCTCTTCAATGCCGACTGCGGTGATTGAATGTAAGCGTGAGGCTGAGGGGATCCCGGACCTCCTCCCACAATTCAGGGCACTCCCAAACGGCTGCAGAGCCTCGGTGGCACCAGGATATGGCCTTCATGACACAAAGCAACACAGGAATGTTCTGATTTTCTTTCTCTTAGCTAATTCACTTCCCATTTTTAGGGAACTGATTTGAACTGCGTGTTGCAGTCGCCCAAAATCCACGGTTTCCATAATAGATGTCATGTGATATGGAAGTAATGTCATTCTTAATGTAACCAAATATCTAAACAGTAGGGTATTTACCCAGTTTCAGTCTTCCTTCCTCGTGCTTGCTTATGAGATTAAATGTCAGCTTGATGGGAGGCAGATTATTTTTTAATTTTATAAAATTGTCCTTTTTAATTATAAGACTTGACATAAAACAACTTTATATAGACTTAGAATAAGTTAATAAATGGTTAAAGGTTCCTGCATGGGATTTTTGACATCCCTGTTTGCTTGGAGTTTTTTTCCCCTTTGGGTACTGCAGACTGGATTTGTCTGGGCCAATAGAAATTATTTTGCCCTATAAAATTTACTCTCCCTGAAGCAACACAGCAAACTCAGCAAGATTGTTTTCTCCAAGTCAGAAAGGGTTGGGTGGGTTGGGCAACCAGCTACTATTCAAGTAAGACTGGAAAGTAGCAGAATAAGAAATTTAGATACTAATCTGAGACCAAATCCATCATTAGTGATACCATCAAGACCTTCGTGCTATATTTCAGCAGGGATGAGAGGCATAAAAGCTGACGTGATATAGCAAATTTTCTGACATTCATTAAGACATCAGGAAAAACAAAAATTGGAAATTTCTCTTTTCCTGTAATCTCCTACATCTCCTAGCAAAGCCAAGTAGCAAACTCTAAAAAAAGCCCCAAACCCCACACCACCCCAAACCCATGCCACTCAAAAATTCAGAGGTAGAACATACTGAGAAGGTCATAATGTCCATTATGAATTCTGAATTCTTCCAATGACCTTAGCTCACTATCTCAGTTTGCTACTAGAAACCAAAAATGAAAATCATCTCAAAGCTGAACATGGAAGGGTTTTTAATTTTAATGCTGACCCTGTTAAGGTCATGCTTCATCTTTTCTCTCAGCTCCAGCTGCAGTATTTAGGCTGTGGACTGGTTTTATAAACAGTTATTTAATTTCTGGGTTATAATGCTTGCTATTATCACAGCTGAAACTACAGTCTACCCTGGAAATGACAAAATGGTAACAGAGCACTGCCTCAAACAGTAGTCTGCACCAAGGTGGAAATTTTCCCCACTCCCATCAGTTTCAACAGAAGTCATACAGAGAGCAGGCATGTCCGTTGTACAGTGTCCTTGTGTACAGACAAGCTTTGCAAAAGTTACTCCTTTTGCCTTCTTACTTGAATGCTTTTACAGAAATTATTCACAATTATCATTAATTCCCAGACTACAGCTAAATAGGCTTGGAGGGCACAAGGGATCATTTTGGTCATGTATCCTGCTTAATAGAGACCATAGGACCTGCCTCAACAAGTAATTCCTGACTTGCATCCAAACCCTCTGATTTGCTAAAGGGACTTTGCCAACAGATTGTTCTTCATTGCTGCACTGTTTGTGAGCAGCTTCTTTCCAAAGGGCAGATTTTTCTGCTTAAATTTTATATACCAGTAGAATGGTTTGGGGTGGAAGGGATCTTTAAAGATCTAGTTCCACCTCTGCTGTCTTGAGCATGGACACCTTCCACTAGACCTGGTTGCTCAAAGACCCATCCAGCCTGGTCTTGAACATTTCTGGAGATGGGGCATCCACCACTTCCCTGGGCAAGCTCTTCCAGTGTCTCACAGCCTTCATCATAAAACTTTTCTTCATTATACCCAATCTAAATCAACTCTCTTTCAACTTATTTGTTCTGTCTGGTTAACTAAGTCACATGTTATTGTTTCCTTCCTTTGGAAGTAGGAGTCAGGTAAGTAACCAATAAAGGAAAACATGAAAAGTGTAATTTAAGTCTAGGGCAGGATCCTCAGTTGATATCAGTCACTGAAATAATTTTCAAACCAGTGTACATCATCTGAGAATCTGTCCATCAAGGAGCAGAAATAACACAGTTTTTACAATGATAATCAGGAAGCACATGAGATTTGTAACTTCACAGACTCACTTTTGAATAAACCTGGATAAATCATTTTATTTCATTAAGATTTGCAGTATAGTAGTTAAAAAAAGACACTGACTTAGAATATGAATATTGAAGAGTATTTAATGTGGCTAAAACATAATTTAAACACTGAGGAAACTGAGATGGTGATAAGGAGCCATAACCTTCTGGTTTGCTTTCATTTTTGATTCTGCTTAAAGCACAATGATGCAATGTGCCTATTGCAGGGAAGTAGCATGAATAGGATTGTCTTGCTACTAATGCATCCTATGAAATAGGATTTACTTGTTACATTGTGGTCATTTTACTGATCAGATCAAGAGTAGCCCAGTAGACAAGCTACTGTGACTCTGAAATAAAAAGTGGAGGTTTACCATAATTTGAAATAAGCTTTGGAATTTTCTGAGTATTTGCTAAATACTTGGCCGTATGAACTCTTCAATTTCTGGCATTACTACTGACTTCATGTGGAACCTCCTGCATTTAACATGATTTCTCTGCAGCAGCTGACACATTTATGAAGACAGTGCTACCATATGCTGAGGTGCACAAGCACCACATCCTTATTGCAAACCTGTATAACAGGGTAGAGCTCTTGGTAAATCTCTGCACATTATAACAAGACAATAACTACGTAGCTCATTTCACACAATCACAGTTTCAGAAATTACATTAATGCTTTACTCTTTGCTGTGTATGATTCCATAAACTCTAAATTTCTAATGATTTTGTCTTGAGACTGATTCTTGAAATAATAGAAAATAAATTTTCAGACCTCAGCAAACCTGTTTACAAAACTCATTGCTATTACCACGGAATTAGTAATTTCTTATTTGTTACTGTCTCTTCTAAATTTTGTCTTCTAAAAAATTTAATTTTACTTGGAGCTTAACATTTCTGGAGACTGACATCATGAAAACAATATCTTTCTTCTTTCTCCCTAGGTATTACAGTGTAGGTTTTGTTTTAATAGGACTTCTTCAACCTACTTTCGAACACCTTCCTAATGTGCACATAACTGCCATTGTCCACAATTCAGCAGATTTCACAAATCATTTATCATTGCTTCCACAACACTGGCAATATTGACTTTACATAGAGCACAGCAGACTGCACAAATCGCCCTGTCATTTTTTGGCTAGGTGTACCAAGTGATCTTCTTTTAGTTTGTACAATTTGCACTATTCAGCCACCTGAGGTTTCAGGTTTACTTCACTGCTGGATATTAAAAGGTTGAGGTATCTCACACTTAAGTGACTTTCTCCTGCATTGCTTGTGTCTGGTGCAGAGTACTGCTTACTTTCCCAATTCTGGATGTGGAACCTGCTCAGGTGCCTCTAGACTGTAGCTCAACTCAGCTTCATAAGTAATCCCTTTACTCATTACAAAAATTGTGTTGGATATATGTGAATGCTTGTACATACCTGCCATACCTGAGCTAATCAGACAGTCATAGAATGACAGAAAATAAGGTTGCAAGGGTTGCCACAATGTAGCTTCACGCTATCATCTCATTCACAAAGAGCTGACTTTTGTCCTGAACAACCCATTGTGCCCTGAGCAGAGAATCTCCCATTGTCTCTGAAGAGCCCCAAGTCTGCCTCTCTGTCCTGATTGTGGAGAAATGTAAGGAATGAGGAAATACTGTAAAAAGTCAAGGATCTGGGAAAGTGTTCATTCTCTTAGATAACACCTACCTGACCATCTCAGCAGTAACATCTAGCTTGGTTTTATCCAGCTCTTTCAAGCACTCTACTGAGAAATGCTTTTTAAAGGTCCTGGGGGGGAGATGTTGATTAGGTAAACCCTGCATTGCTTACATGGACATTTTCAAGGAAGCTGAAAAATGAACATGGAAATCAATCCAAGCTGTCTTGGCTGTGTTATGTGAGTAAAAACCAGTGGTGGGTATAAATAGGAGAGAAATACTTTTTTTTTTTGCCAAATACAAGACTTCTGACTAGAAGATGTAATTTGCTGAACAAGAAATGTTCTTTTCAGGGTATTTTTTTAAATGGAATTTAATTTAAAAAGTGAAACAATAATGAAAATACTTCCCTCAAAAATGAGGTTTCTTGTGCTCTCATTAAATTGAGACAAAGCAATAAATACTGTTCTTTTAAGATAATTTTTTTTTTTGTTTTCTCTCATCTCCCATTTTTATGCCAAACCTTCTCAACCTGACTGTTCTTGGTAGCTATTAAAAGAAATACAGCAGTCAGTATTATTTTTCTACTTCAGGTTAAGTTGGTTATCCTAATTCTTTGGCAATAAATATGAAAAGACAACTTCTATCATATTAAAAAATAATTTCTTTTTGACTACTTTTAAGGTATTTTAATGGAAAATCATGGAATACTTGGAAATTTCCTCAAGGATAACTCTATATAGTAATAATAATAATAAATTAAAATACTTTCCCTCTTTCTTCCTTTCTGCTTTTGGGAATATCTTCTCACTTTCTGTATGAGACTAAATATGTTTCCTGAAGTATATTTCCAGAGTGGGAAAAAATGGGTATATTGAAATTAATAAGAAGGACTATTTTTTTTTTTTCCAATGGAAATGTCTCTGTATATTCATTGGTATTTTCTAAGACACTTTTAAGAGCATGACAGAATTCTGCAGGGTTTGGGAAAAAAGAAAAAAAATGTAAGCAATATTTATTTATTTATGAGTCTTCAGTGACAAATAAAACCATAAGGCACAGATTCTTTTTTTTTCTTTTAAATATTTTACAAGTCAGAAAATACCTATTACTTATCTGTGGCTCTTTTCTGAGAAAGCATAGCTGCACAGGACCTGTTTTCTTCCATTAGCTAATGAGATATAATTTATTAGTAGCCTTAGGTTTTGATTTTATTCACTTCCACATATTAAAACCCAAGAAACTGTTGTCAAAGCTCTACAAAGCTTTGTTAACTGCTTCCCAAAGCTTCACATACTCTCTTCACCGTTTCATTTCTTAGTGATGTTCATCCTGGCCTTGCTAGCTTGACCGTTATTTTCTTCCTGCTGATTTTATTGTGATAGGACTTATCAAGCTTATCAAGGACTGTGCTGTCAGTTAGATGTATAACATCCTGCAGATCTTGAGATCAGGTGTCTGGAAAAAAATGAACAAAATGCATTGATTTGTAACAAAGGGGGGGAATTTCTACAATCTCTCCAATATTTCAAAGAGTTTATGAAATTGTGGCTTAGGGCAGAATTTGTAAAAGTCTGTTTTGTTTGCTTAAGCCCTCTTTTCCATGAGTGGAAAGAGACACAACCTTGTCTCTGACTGGTCCTGTGATGCAATGCCTACAGATCCTAAAATACGCTTTACTGTTTATTTATTCTATGACTTTGTAACAGGATGGATCCTCAAGATGCTGCATCTCCATGTCAGGGCTGTTCTGAGGCACAGCTAAAGCAATCAAACCATCACTATCCTTACATCTGTGCTTGCACCATAGTACCCATGTCTGCTGGACCAGGCAGTCAAACAAGACACATCTGTCACCACGCTCACTTACTCCTCACGTCACCCACCTTGATATGGCTCCATGGGGAGCACATGGAAATGGCCTGCCTGGGGTGGCTGCTCCAGCAGGAAAGATACCTTAGCACTGCTTGGCTTGGCATACCACAAGCTCTAAATAATGGGACCAAGTGGTGAATCCTTTTTCTGCTTCTGAAGTGAACTACTTAATTTTATAGCATGTCCATGTTCAGAAGTATTTTAGTGCTTTCCTAAGAAGCAGTTTTATTGTACTTCTCAAATAAATGAATTGTGTCCGATGTTGCTGCTGGGGTGAGAGAGAGAACAGGGACTGGAAGCACTCATGGAGCAGGAAACAGTGAGAGTGTGTGTTTGCAGTCTTGTCAAAGTGCTATGGTCTTCCCTGCTTGAAGCATCTCAGCTATGCCAGCCCTGCTTGTCTCTTAACCAGAGCTGCCAACTGGGCTAAATCGCACGGTGACTTTGTGAGGCTGACAAATGTAGGTTAAAATGCACCGGCCAAGATCATTTCCATTTGGATTTTACCCAAAGTCTCAGATAAAGGCCCTGAGCAATAATTTGATGCACTAATTAGCCCATTAAAAA